>JXSR01S045069.1:18751-29356 GCA_000969725.1 Ophiothrix spiculata
CCCCTGGACTAGCCACTGCATAAATCATCATCTATTATTACATAAATATGCATAATTATTCATTCATGTATCGCATGTTCAATTGTTTCAGATTATACCTTTAAATCGTCCTACTTCAGTGAAATAAACATACATTAAAAACTTCTTTCAGAAAAAAATGATGCATAAATCATCATCTATTATTACATAAATGTGCATAATTATTCATTCATGTATTGCATGTTCAATTGTTCAGCGTAACTTTATCCATCAAAATATTTTTGTGATCATGATCATGTCTAGACTATTGTTTTCATGAGTCATAGATGAGTGAAAATTTGTGAAATTATTCAAAATATTTTATTTTCTTACAGAAAATATCATGACAGAGACATGGCATGTGCTAATCTTATCTGATAATGTACTCGCAACTCCGTTAATGATGTGCTTTTGTCAATTTGATGTTTCAAACATGACGGTGACAATCAAAATGAGACCAACTTATTCATGTAGTAGGCCATTGTCTTTTTTTATTTGAAGAAACAATATCTGACCTGGATTCTCAAAACTTTGATAAAACCTCCGATTACTTAACTTGGTGTTTATCTGTTAAATACTAAGCAAAGCTGGGTCTGGATGCTACATGGACTATTGTTGAGATACTCTGTATCCCTCAAAGTTAACATTTAGTTAGGATCAGTATCAGTGGGTTAGGATTAGGATAATAATCAAGGTTACAGTTGGGATGAAAGGCAATGCAAATATTCAATGGAAAAAATATTGCATTCAGGCAAGGTTAACAAGAAAGATAACACTGACGTTTGAGGGGCTATTATTTCATAGTTTTAAAAGATGAAAAATGTGGGGTTTTAAAAATTGAGGATCATGATTTTTCTTAAGTAGGAGGTAGAAAATGCAAATGAAGGAAAAATGATTTCTCTAGGACTTTGGATTGATAAAAAATGTTGGATGTGATGTCGCAGGCATAGTTTTATATAATTTTGTTAATGTATGTGAAAATGCTATACAGTCTCAGAGTTAGAGAATTCACCATTCCATTTTGTACAGAGCGCTACAAAAATCAACTGCAATCGCTGTCATATTTGAACCTGCCTAGTTAGGAGAAAATGACAGCTCCCTCATCCACATTCAATAATTTGTCAAACAAATATAATACTCTGCCTTTAAAGGGACAATTCATAATCCACTTTTCATCCGCAAGATCACCTCAATCAAAATTGAGTTTGCCTTTTTTATCTAAAATTATAAGAATCCTTGTCTGCTATATGTTACAAATTTCAAACCTTTTTTGGAAACATGCTTACATTTTTTAGAAAAGTTAGAAAGTGTGTCATTTTCAAAATGACTGACGGGCGTGACAGTAATTATAACAGAGTATCTTAAATTGAGATTTTCAAAATGCTGAAAGCTTGTAACTTGAAAATGAATGGTCGGAATCAAGTGAAATTTCAGCACACATTTATGTTGTACTGTTCACTCTATTTAGCAAGAAACGAGGAGAGGTTTTCATCACACAAGAATCATGAATTGCACCTTTAAAAAGAAAGAATGGAAAGAAATGGTAAACCATTACCTGCAAATAATTGACATTTGAAACTTATTTGGAATCACATGAAAGGAAACATGGAATTGTCTGTGTTGCTGATTAGTGCACTGTGGGTGAATAATTGATGGATTTTATCTATTATATATCTGACAAATATATTGTTGGAAAGTACAGTGGGTGAACATGAAATTGAATAGCAACTAAGCTTATGTCTATTGCTGCCTATTGATTGGAATTAATTTTACCTTGAACAAAGTTGTTCCAGGCAAACATTTGATATAATACCTGGAATGTCAGTGAATTTTCCCAAATTACAAAAGTGAGATTTAGTGAGTTCAGTTAATGTATGAGCAGGTCTTATTAACCCTCAGTAAGCATCAAGGCTGTTTTTTTTTTTTAATTTCCATACTATATTCTGAAACAAAAAAGATGAAACAAAGATGTGCTTTCCCCTATTACTTAAATTAATGAGCCAGTTTTCCTTATTACCTCCATCAATTTATTGGCGAAAAACAATTGAAATACAAAGAAACTTTAAACAGCAATATCCCCAAAACCATTTGTCCGATTTGGCTCAAATTTTGGAATTAAGATCATTTTTTGCTTGGCTCTCTCAAACAGGCCTATTTTGATCTCAGTCAGAGCAACTATATTTTGCCTTTAATACTACCTTAATTAAACACGTTATATGACATGAACAAATGGGAATGGGTCAGATGTCTGGATTAATGATTTTGATAACAGGGCAATGACGATATTTTTTGTTGTTTTTCAATGTTTTTAAAGCACGCCTAATGTCATAACTCTGCAACCAGGTGACCTATTTTAAAACGCACATAAACCGATATGAACATACAGGGAAATAAATTAGTCTGTATTTTTGGAATCATAGCAATGTACCAAACTTTACTGAATAGTCAAATGAACTTATGTTCAAGGTTTGTCCATATGGATGCAACAAAATAGGGACCTAAGCCAAAAATAATCCCAAAATCATGAACGATTCATATACAACAAATCCTGACCAATCATTACCAGTTTCTTACACAATACAAAACCAACAGTTCATGTTATTGTAGAATACAAGGGATATGCGATGGATCTTGTAACAGAGTCTGATTGCTTACTGTATACATCAAGGTTTATAGTATATAGGTACCCCAAAAATATCCTAAGTGGCATGAACAGAGGAATGAGTCAGATGGCGAAATGGTAAATTTGAATTACAGGGCAATGAAGATAGACTTTGTTTTTCAATGTTTTTAAAGTCATAACTCTGCAACCAGGTGACCAATAATGATGGAGATTGGTAGCACTACAATCAGGCTCGACTGATTTGGTTTACTGACAAGAGAGGCCTGCGGTTTGGCTGTCAGTGGCTTTATAGATTACTGTTCTATGTAGAGTCAGTGAACTATATAGGCGAGGGTTGCAAGTGCGACTAGGAGATTGGATGAAAATAAAGTATTTTTCATGCATAGTTACAAAGTAATACAAATCAAAATTGAAACTTGCTCATATGTAACTCATTCCCTTAATTGTGTCAAAAACAGCCAATTCAACTGAATGGACTTCTGGTGAGATTTCGATTACTTGGTGAGATGTCTGGATTTGATAGTTTCAATATGATATGTCAATATGGTATCCCCGGTGGGTAAGATCTATGTACTTGGGGAGAGGCACTCACTATCTAAAGTGACAGGGATGTGCCTTGGCTAGATGAAAAAAAAAGAACCATCCAGTACAAATGTGCACACAAAAAATAGGGGGTTATTTGGTACACAATATGAATAAAAATGGGGTCATCCAAGTTTGGAGATTTCAAAATGGGGTCATTGAGGTAAAAACCTTACGACTTGAACTGAAAATGGTCCCCTTTGAAGTTTATGCGCTCTATTTTTTTTTTTTTTTGCTAAATGTAACCTGGGTGCAACATACTTTTACCAAAAAAAAAAAAAAATCCACAATTTACATGTTTAGTTTATAAAGTATTCCGAAAAAGAAACTGGTACACATTTGGTTTGGTTCTATACTACTCAAATTATATAGTTACAAGCCCAAAATAATTGCACATAATGTAAATTCATGTGTTTCCTGTTTAATCTGTCCAAAAAGTCTTTCAAAATCCGAAAATATCCCGCTTATCGGGCGAAGTAAAGATTTTTGGTAGGGCAACTAAAGTTACCATTTTTGAAGGCTACGGTGAAACATCCCCAGCGGAAAACGTAGCACATAATACCCCAAGCTAGCCCGTACCAATCACTGCTTTACTCCCTCTTAGTCATGGACGAGCGGGCTTTTCAAACTCAAAAGTATACGCATGGAAGAAGAATATGAATGGATGAGAGCCTAATTAAGATGTTCAAGAAAGGTGCTGAACTGTGTTAAAAGATGTTTTAATATTGTACCGTTTAAACAATTTGGTTATTTTCATTTGAAATTATGTGAAGCAACAACATAGTTATTTCGAATGTTTATCCAGTGCAATAGCAAGCTAAGCGTAACTTATACAGCATAAAATATTGATGCAACTTGTGATCGATATGTCCTGCGGTAGTTACGGGGTATTGAGCAATGGTATGCGCAGCGTTGTTATCGCGTTGTGTTCAAAATTGGTAATTTTAGTTGCCTGACCAAAATTCTTTAATACGCTCGATAAACAGGATATTTTCGGATTTTGGAAGACTTTTTGTACCGATTAAACAGGAAACACATCAATTTACATTATGTGCAATTATTTTGGGCTTGTAACTATATAATTTGAGTAGTATAGAACTTTTTCGGAATACTTTACATCATGAGTGTAATTCATCAAGGGGTCCAAATTATGTGCCAGAAATACAAACTGATTATAAGGGCACTATTTTGTGTTATATAATTTAGACACAACAAAGTCCGGTTATTTGTTAATCTGAAAACAGGTTTGTGTTAAAATTCTCTTAAAAACAATCAAATATGATTAAGTCAAGAACCAATGCCTTGTTAGATTACAGCTCTTGAGACCCTACAATATGTCATCATACCTACCCCTTTTTGATTTTTTTTTGCAAATTTGATAAGAAATGACCCTTTTTTCTCAAACCTACAAACAAACATGCACCAGTAGGTATGGAAAGCGTATCCCCCGTGATGCTATCAACTGATAACACGGCCGATGAACTTGAAATGGTGTCAAAACATTTGTGAAACAGTGCCAAGGGATATTGTAAAAGAGAAATGAATTGATAGCATTGATATCACCAATGTTAGGGATTTCCCCGTTTTAGAGAGGAGCTATTCATAAAATGTCACACACTCCCTAGGAGGCTACACAATTTATATTGTGCGAGCCACGGACAAACAAATTTGGAAGAAGTGTTTTTGATCAATAATATATGGATAGTATCATTAAACATAAAGGAATCTTCTTCATTTTTTTCCAATTTTAAAAGATGCTTTGAGGTAATTTGTTGATGCATAATGCACATGTCAGTTGTTTTTCTAGCCCTAGGTACCTGAGCACTAGCGAGGAACTCAGCCATTTTCGCCGTAAGTTGACAATATCTAAACCAATATCTGCTGAATTTCACCTACAAGTCACATTCCCAATACCATGATACATCCCCATCTATATATATTGGCTCAATTTTGTTTAGTGATCATATCCAAAGGTTGTACCAGCTGCACATGTGTCCTTGCGTAGGACAGATGTTCCCTGTGACCTTGCAGCACAAATGGAAATTCACAGGGAACATCTGCCCTACACAAAAACATATATGGCCACTAAGCAAAAATAAAAGTTCATTGTCTTCGTGGCACATCACAATATTGGGAACAATAGAACATGGACATATGCCACAAGGGAAAAGTCTATATTAGGCCCGTATCCATTGGATATACCAATATGCCGTGTGCCCTTGTCTTGTTTTCCATTGCTTGTAATTGTGCGGTGCTACACAAACAATGAAGATCATTCTGCTTAGTGATCATATCGTTGGTCTTGTGTATGGCAGATATTCCTATGACCTAGTGCTCACCAAGTATGAACATGTAGATTGTTGGTGCTAGCAGGTCATAGGAATCACCTGCCGTACACAAGGCCACTGATATGATCACTAAGCAGAATGAAGTTTATTGTCTGTGTTGCGCCGCACATTTACAAACAATGGAAAATGAGACAAGGCACATAGGAACAGCCAATAGATACGGGGTCTTAGGCCTTACAAGCAGCCATCTGCACATGGAGTATCCGGCAACTGCCTGAGTACCAGGGACAAGAGGAACATTTGACAGGTGCATAAATGTCCGGATACTTTCAAGGACAAGAATATTTTTAAATTGCTGGCACTGATTCTGTTTTCGCAACATTTTCACTTCTTCAAGCTTACACAAATAATTATAATACTCAAGGTTGTATCAAGGTTGTAGTCAACCAATTGTTTTTGGAAAGGCCTTAACTCTGTAATTCACCAACCAAAAATCAATTCCTTATGAAAAATATACATTTCTAGAAGCAGAATGAAATGTAGAATATAATGGTGATGTTGATTTTTTGACATATTTTGACTCCAAAAATTTCTGGAAAGCTTATATAAAATTTGCTTTGGTGAAAATTGGAACTATTAATACTTTTTAAAATCTAGAAACCAATGTCCAGGGTTGGTTTTCTTAAAAGTTTTGATTTGTAACTCACCTTTTGAAAATTTGGCAAAAATATGTCATAAGTGTCAATTTTTTCATTTTTGCCATTTTTTGTGGCAAAACTGGTCACATTTAGCCTATATTTTGTAATATTTCTAGAAAAAATTATGATGGATATCATTGGACCTGGTAACCCTTAAAAGTGAGAAATTAATACCATTAGCGAGATTGATGCACTTGATTTCTATATGGCTAATCACATCAAGATTATGAATGGTATTACTGGACCTGGTCGGTGAACCTTTAAAAATGAGAAATTAATGTCACCAAGAGATTGATCTACTTAATTTCTATATCACATGATGAATTGATGAGCGAGCGACACATTATCCCGCCAGACATCTGTTGATTGTAATGAAGGTGAAACGATGAGAAAATGATGATGAAAATGATGATAGAAGTGTTCATTACCAAATGAAAAGAACACTATATATCTGTACTTGATTAGTGCTTTCTAAACTTTTCCAGTACTTTTATTTTTATTTGAGGCTAATAGGTGGTGAAGCTGTACACCCCTCGTCTACATGGTCTGTTGATTGAAATGAGAAGGATGATGGGGATATGCAAGCAATCATGATGATAAAACCAATCACTTGTAATTGAGTAGAATGATATGAAAATTACAGCAAGTGGTTTTTTTTTTAATTTTGGTCGCTTTAACATTGTTGAATCCTACAAAATCTTATTTGGTGGCAGAATATCAACAAAATAAGCCTAGTCTAATTTTATCATACACAGAAGAACGACATATGAGAGCACAAAAAATGCTGCCAAGGTAGTACGTGCAATTTGGCTTTATTGGACATTGGACTGGGTTCAAATAGGACAAACTGATATGGCAAAAAGGCCTTTGTGATATAGAAATTTCTTAGGAGATGTTCACAGTTAGTCAGGAGTCGGGGTGAAATCTAAGAAAAAAATCTTGTATCAATTATTATATGCAAAAAAATATACGCAGACCTTCAATAGGATTTAGAGTATTAGGATTTGAAGAAATTTCACAACCAGGTAATCCTCTCAGATCTAAAGAAATGTGCTGCATTTAAGGTGATTTTTGAGTGGAGCGTGGAGATGGACAGGAAGGTGTCAGACACAGGCCAAAGGATGATTAAAGCTCTTCACATAACACACAGCACATTTCATTAAGCACAGTAGAATGTTCACCAAGGTCACTGCACTTCTGCATTCATTTGTGTGGTAAACATGTTGAATTTACTCTATTTCAAACTATATTTTGGAAATGAAAAACTCTGTCGAAGTGAGATTTGTTTACATTAATATCAAGCTGTGATTATCCCCTTTCTGAAGGTCTTTTTCATTCACACTTCGACTCCATAATAAATTGTTTACAGCAAGTTACAAAACATGTGTTTTGCCATAGACTGCTATGGCAATTGGTTCTTTCAGTGAGTGGTTTAAAGCTGTGAAAGTAATATTTTGAATGTGATTTTGGGAAGTACTTTAAACATCCTTTGGACACAGGCATATATCAAAGAAAAACCAAATGGTGTACAGGGTAAAAAATCATACAGGGTAGTTTTGCCAAAGCAATGTAAAGCACTTTAAATTCATTAGTGACATATTTTTTGATTTTGAAATTCCAAATGACAATTGGATTTGCAAAATATTGTATATTTTAAATCATAATTACTAATGTTCTCTATTAAGCAGTAGCAATAACCTATGAATTTTCAAGTGCAAATTGATAATTACACATTGAGGATATACCACAATGATGGAAAAGTCTGACACTTTTAAGCCTGCTTTATCAAGTTCACTGCATTGATGCTAAAATTACTACATGTAGAAGTCTGTGAATTTCAACCAGTCATGATATCTTTATAACTTGATAAATTCTGAAATGTTGTTTGGTTCCATGTACTTAGCCAAACAAAAGCAATACTGATTAGTTCATCTTTGTCTGTCTCACATGCAAATATGTCTCTTGAGAATTTCCCTAGATTAACGTTATTCCTTGACAAACAATATCAGCCTGAAACTATGAATTGTAATTTGCTAAGATGGGCTAGGAAATGGAAACAACATGATGAAATCTAGTATATATATGTTAAAGAATGCAGCTTTATCTCATTTGAAAAAAGACAAGACAAGTTTTATCATGTTATGTCTGTCTGATACTGATTACGAGGTATCAGTTCAATAACCTGTTTTACCTGTGTACATCTGTCTTGAATTGATATAAATATTATTAGATGAAAAAACGTCTAAAACCTCTTTATAAATAGAATAGAAAGCTCATTTGAGTGAATGGAATAGTTTTGTGGTCTGTACATTTTGGTTGTAGTGTAGTAAAAAGATGCAGTGGTAATGGTAAGTCTAATAATATATCAGTATAAAGTTGTTCAACATGTTATGATGGATATAATGTAAAGATGTGAAGTGATGTGGTAAAAACCATTAAATATACTTCATGTATTGATAGTGTCTATTAGTTCAATAACCTGAAGCAAACAGAATGTGAAAAAAACACCTGTATTCATCAAAATTCTGTTGATGCAGATAAAACTTGCAAAAAATTGACCCATATAGTCCTTTTGGACTCTTCTTTAGTTACAAATATGTTCAAGATCTTTTGTTATTTTGAAAAACAACTTGCTACACATGATCAGTTATTTTAAGTTAACGTTTTACTTATTTATTGCATTTTGTGAGGATTTAGTACTCAAAGAGCAACTATTTTGTGCTACATATTAAACTAATGCCAACTATATCAACCTTATACTGTGAACTATAACTTACTACGATGGCCAAGGAAATGGAATGTTGAAATCTAGTAGATATATGAAAAGAATGTAGTTTTATCTCATTTGGAAACAAAAACAAGTGTAATCACGCAATGTCTGTCTGGTGCTGATTATCAGGCATCAGTTCAATGACCTGTATTACCTGTGTACCTGTCTGTTTTGAAATAATCTTTGTATATGGAGATGCAAAAATGTCTTAAACCACTTAATTCTGAAGAAAAGAAGAGCTTATCATTTGAATCAGGCCTATTGTAGTGTAGTGCAAAGATGCTGCATTGATGATAGGTCTAAATATAAAAATTGGTAGATTTTAATGGGTTCTTTGGAGTAAAGCGCATGGTCTTACCATGCTTACGTGGGAATATAAGAATGGCGCATTCTAAGATCGTGTTTAGTAAAAGCGCAAGATATAGTACAGCAGAAAGTACACTAAAAGCCTGGGATAAAACCTTTGAAATTGTGTCCAAAACTCCCTGATATCAGCTCACACATGTCCGACAATCCGTTCAGTGCTTATAGCCAAAACAAAGGTATATTAATTCATTCAATGGCAGTGTTTCTAGAAGTAAATCATTGAATTCTCAAAATTAAAGCTTAGCCGATTTTGTTTCAGAAGATTTATAATCTGCTTCTTGGATTAAGCATACCCACAAAAATCAAGTTTTATCAAATAATCTCTACAAGATAAGACTAGCTGGGACTGGCATTGCACTATACACAAGACACCACCTGTTCTCCTATCTTCCTACATCCAATTACTCAATTCATTAATTCTACATCACATTCCATCTTTCCAAGAAACCATGAACAATAAACATAGCTTTACCAATGGGCACGCCAAAACACACGCATCTATTAGTATTATAAACCAGATAAGATTATCTGTGCGTTAACTGCTGGCTGAGATAGGGGTCATTGTCCTGTCAGGTACCCGTTTTGTTTTGTTTTGTTTTTTTGGCGACAGAAGTTGCGCAGAGGACTATTAAGAAAAATCTGGTCTAGTTCATTGACAGTACATGACACATGAATGTGAGTAATGTTTCACACATGAATACCTCAAACACATTTTACTTTCCACACTAGATAACACGTTAACACGTTTGGTAATTCAACTCCTAGTACATTTGCCTCTATGTAATAGCTTTGTTACACTCTCACTTCTCCATAAAGAGAGAAAAAAATCACTTGATGGTGTTCAATTCCATCTACTAGTACTAGTACTGTGCCATAAACTATTTGGTCTTTAATTGGTCCTTAAACCAAACCAAAACAAAGCAAAACAGCTACCCGATAACTCTACTCATTAACAATAAATGATTATGATAGAATTGCTCTGTTATGTCCTGTGTTGTGTCTTATTGATTCCAATAGTTTTTATTTTTTGTCAATTATTATGAGCAGGACTTTTAGAAGTTACAAAACATGTGGTTAGAATTATCTTTGGTCAATCTTTGAGAATTATGTTTACTTTATTCATAGTTTAACTCAGTGATTTTAACAATAATTAGCATTAAACTTCTTTTATATGGCCTAAGATGTTTGACAGGCCATTATTTAGGAGAATCATACATTTATGACTTTTCCAATATAAATAATCAGAAACACATAATGATA
>JXSR01S045069.1:36464-50316 GCA_000969725.1 Ophiothrix spiculata
ACAAGACACCACCTGTTCTCCTATCTTCCTACATCCAATTACTCAATTCATTAATTCTACATCACATTCCATCTTTCCAAGAAACCATGAACAATGAACATAGCTTCCCCAACAGGCACGCCAAAACATGCGCATCTTCATGGAGCCTGCAAGGTAAATTGCAAGGGGACTATTAAGAAAAATCCGGGCTAGTTCATTGACAGTATATGACACATGAATGTGAGTAATGTTTCACACATCAATGCCTCCAACACATTTTACTTTCACGCAACTAGATAACACGATAACACGTTTGGTAAATCAACTCGTAGTACATTTGCCTCTGTGTAGTAGCTTTCCAATGAGGTTTTTTTTTTTTACCTTTTCTTCTCTAAAAAGAGAAGATCAAAATTCACTTGGTGTTCATTTCCATCTACTTTTACTAAGGATGGAATAATTTGTTCTTTCATTGATTTTTTTAACAACTCATGTATAAGATTGTTCGCTCAACTAGTGACAAAATATATTTCCTAACATATATCTTTAAGGTCCGTATGTTCTACAGAGGTTTTAAGAGTTAGACCAGGTTTAAAGTTTGACATGGTTTAAAGCAATACTATAAGATTTTGATCAAAAATGGTTTATAGTAAAAATAGCAAAAAATGAAGGAATGTGACAATCTAAAAGCGTTTTCAAGTGTAGTTTGTCAAAAAATTGTATTGCAACCAAAAAATGAATAAAAAGGACATGTATGCTTTCTTATACTTCTACATGTGGAATTAAATTCGTAATCCCGAATTTAATTCAATAAATGGGCATAACAGAAAAAGTAAGCATATTTAAGCCAAATCATTTGGAGGGTACTAATATCTACCCAAAACAAACCCAATAGGCTAAAAAAAAATCCAAAGTCATGGGTGACGCTTCATTTTTAACACTTTATAGTATTGCTTTAAGTAAAATTCAGAAACACAGCTAAATATATTTTCCTCAACCAATGCAGTCACATTTTGTGTTATTTGTAAGATTTCTTGTTGAATCTTAAATTTTGAAAGCTGTTGCAGTTCAAAAATGCAAGAGATGATCTCTACACAAAGATAAAATTGCTCTGCTGCTATCTACATTTTTCTTTCCCCCTTTTTTTTTTGCAAATCATTGCCAGCAGTCATTTAGGTCAAGATTGAAACTAACAAAATATTTTTAGTGGGGTTAGAAAATTATTTTCATGCAAATATTGATTTTATGATTTGTGGCACCTTGTGGAAATCATCCTAGTAAATTCAAATGCATTATATGTACAGGAGTAAAATTGCAAACTGTAAGTGTGCATTAAATTATGAATGAAATCAAATCATATGTACCCATAGAGGGATTGTGTTTATCACTCTGGTAGACTAGATAAGAGAGGCATGAGTGTTGCTTCTTTAAAAATGAAATCAATTGCCAAAATCATGAATAAATTTCATGTACTGTTCTGTAACGTTTGTGACATCGCACAGAAAGGTTTTTTTGCTCCAAATGACTTCAAAGTAAAAATTCTCTGACGTGTTTGCAATTTTTTTATTGCACTTTAAACAGATGATTGGTAACATACTTACAAATATTTCATGAAAGTTTTAGGAAATTCTATCATCAGGAATTCTTTAAATGCATTGTTTGGTTTGGTAACGTTTGAGACATTTTGGTGTACCCTTCTCGTAACGTTTGAGATATTTTTGAATTAAAACATGTGCTCATTCATGCACGGATATACATTTTTTTATGATTTATGTTTAGGAAATACTTTTCATATACCAAGTAACAGATGTATGACTGAAAAGCCTGCTTAAGTGGTTGAACAAAAAATTCTGATTTTTTGCTTGAAGTAACAAATGTTTCATTTTTCGTGGAATGACCCTACAACAATGAACTTTGTAAAAATATCCCCAAACAAGTTTTGCAGAAGATTGTGGTAAGAACCATCCTGTTGAAAGCACATCCCTACCAAGAAAACAAGGGAATTCTCACGTAAGCCAGACAAAATGTGACAACTGATACTGTATAATACCTTATTATACCAAAAACTACTTGTCTACCATTTATGCTAATTGCATTTTTCTAGGTTAACACGTAGTCTGGTAGTCAAGATAACTTGGATATCATACTTGTATACATGTACAGTTTCCCATAAGTTGTCTGCTACCTTGGAAATGCTTTTCAGGTCAATCACCATCAAGGTGTGCATGTGTGCTTATTCTTTCAATTTATATGGAACAGTACATCAGTTAAACACAAGGGCCCGTATTCCAGAAAGGTGTTTAGCTAAAGCATGGTTTTAATTCTCCTCAACTGTTCTGCTTGAAAGCTGCAATGGTGCGTATTATTCATGGACAGTTGAAGTTCAGTTAAACCGTGGTTTAGATAAACACCTTTCTGGAATACGGGCCTTTATGCTATGGTTAGATAAGCCGCAGGAAGCCACAACGCCAGTATGACATCGGTACGACACCGGTGAATGCTTGCGAAGCCTGGTTGGTCAATGGTCAGACAACGGTGGTTATGGGACCATAAGCCGCAAGGTTTTAACTCGGAATTAAATTCTTGCGGCATGCTTCCGGCATCCCTACGGGTCATGGACATCACACATTAATAATCTTTCCAAAGTTATAATCACTAATAACAAAAACACAAAAGAAACAAATATGAATAAACAAGCAAAAAATGAATATAATAATAACGAAACAATTAAACCAGGGATGTGACATCTTTTAAAATGAGGAAAAGCACTGTGAAATGCCAAAAGTGGGTTGAAAATGTAAGAAAAAAGTTGAAAAAAGAAAAGAAAATGGAAATCAACCCTTAGACCTTTGATCATATGACAACATATTTACTTTATTATTATTAAATTTATTAATTTAATTACTTGTTGATCTATTTACTAACTTGCTTGACAGGTTTTGTAAACCAAACCTATTTAACATTAAGTATATTATCTACTTTGGTCAAATATCTATCTAATTATTTATATTAATATGTTACTTCTATATTAAATAATTTACTTATTACTTTTTTATTTTATTTATTCATTTTCAAATAGACAAATTAATGAAATTACAAACACGAAGAACGTTAAACTTTTATGGTTAAAAACAGCCCATCATATTGAAGGTGTCTGGTCCACACGTACTGGTACACACTTGTTTGGATTTCGCAAGTGCAGCAACATACATGCGCAGTATGCAGATTAGTGTTTTGCAGCCAAATATTTTTCTCATTTTTTGTTGAAAATTGGTCGGTAGTCCCCATATTTTATTTTGTTAATTGAAAGGTCATAGTTTTGCGCAACTTTTGTGAAAAAATTTCAGTGAAAAGTTTTTGAATCAACACTAAATAATGTCACTTTTGCCACATTTCCCATAGACCCCTGTACTACTTTTTCCCAAAAAGCTCCAAAAAATGATATTCTTAAACTGACTCGCATGCAAAAACGAGTCTGCTAACCCCAGATTTGTGTTTTAAACATTGGTTCTACATTGATAAAATATTATTCATGCCGATTTTTATCAGCAAATTTCAGTCAGATCTATCATGGACCAGAAACCTTAACTGCAATCAAGCAAATCATATGTTTCTTCGTAAAATCAACATCTATGTGTGAACAGCAACAATACATGCAGCAAGAGATTCCATCGTCCTAGAGCATCAAATGTCTGGCCATAAATGTGGATGAGTCATTGGTGGTTTAGCATGAATATCAGGATGCTGGGTCACACAACTAGAGTCAGCAGTACTTTGTCTGCTTTTTCCTATTAGATGATGGATTGAGATGTGAACACTTAAAAATCGTTTCCCCATTTTTATTTACAAAATTGGATCTAAAAAGGTAGAAAAACAAAGCCCTGTGTCATTTATTTTTACTTATAGTAAGTATCTGTCTTGAGTATTGCACGAGAAAAGTTTGCTATCTAATGAAGATAGTAAAATACTGTTTGGTGACTAATGTTGATTACTGGCATAGGGTCAATTCGGGTAATTTCGAGCAGTCGGGTAACTTCAATCACTTGGAATCCTGAAATTCATGAATACTTCTGGACAATGAATTGTGCATATAACGATCAAAATTGAGGGCAGGCACAGTTTAAGGTGGGTAAGATCGCTATCGTCAACAAAGATCATGCCATAAACTTGAAATAAAGTTTGTCTATGTACGAACTTACCCGACACATGAGTGAATTTACCCTGCTGCAATATGCATGACTAATATGACTAGTGGCGACATAGTGAACATACCCTATGGGTAGTGAATTTACCCGAAAAAAGTTGTAGGAAAGATTTGTCTTTTTCCAGCAAGTTAAATAGTTAATGTTTTGATTTGAACCTATGACAAGCTTCCTCGATATACCGTCCCTGAACCATCAATTATATGTTATGCGTCTAATCATAATGAAGAAAATTTCATTTCAACAGCACGTCTTTTGAAAATGAGTGAAGTTACCCGAATTGACCCTACATGTGTGGTGTGTTAAAAATGACAACATTTACTTTCTTTCCTCATAGAATAATTTTGAGGGGAAAGGGAGGGAAAAGGGCTTAGGGTAAAATTCTCTGCCATTTTATTTTAAGTTGAATACAATTCCTTGCCCTTAGCATTACTTTAAAGTGCAAGCCCCTAAACAATAATAATTATGACAAGACCATAATCTTTGCTCTTCAGACAAGAAGTGAGGTGCCTATCTATCTATTTAGTGTTATCATTGATTTCAATTGCTCTTGGATTTCTGGAGGCTGTCAAATAAGTGGAATCAACATCAAGATAAACACAAGACATGATGTCATTTATTGGCCCACAATGACATAATAACCATTAAGCTTCATAACCATTGATGCTGTGAAGTGGTTTTTGGCAGTGTAACACGACTTAGAGGTGAGTGTATCACATAATCAAAATATGTTACAATTTTTTTTTAAAAAATCATATACAAATAATGTTAAAATAATTTGGACTTGTGTGAGTGTTAGGTTTCATAATGGAGGTTTCACTAGATAATTCACTTGATTTCTTACTGTTAAATCTAAGTGTTTATGTAATCAAATTGTCACAGAATTCAATATTTTAAATTCTCTATTATAAGCAAAGTATCAATACATGTATTATGCTTCATTCTTGGAAAAGTGTCTGTTTTCTGAAGAGAGTCAAATTACATAACAAACTTGGTCAGATTTTTAATAATTTCACAGAAAACAGTAACATGAATACTTTCAAAACCCTCTATACCTGTTGTCTTTTGTTTGTTTCAATTTATCATTTCAACTGTAATGTGTAGAGGACTTGTTTGAAAGGCCAATTTTGGTATTGAAAATCTAGACATTTATTCAGAGCTCCCATGGACAAGTTATTAAAGCCCTGAACTGACAAAAATATATCAGGAGTTTGTTAGGTATGGCAACTTTTTCATAGCAAGTCAATGATGATAAACGTGATTAAACCCATATTCCTCCCGATGTTTGATTAAATCTATGAGAGAATCTATTTTATTTGGGCTACATAAGCCATTTCTTGATATGTGATACTATACAAGAAAAAACAAGATATCTGCAAATGAGTACATTTTATTCACACTTGTGTGTCATTTTATACAACACAAACAGATCAAAGCAAACTATCAGTGGATTCAAGAAGGCCAATATACATGAAAAGGGAAAACCCCCTTACCAATGACAAATAGCTTAAATTACACCATATAGACACAATCCAAGTTAAACATAATGAAAAACAGGACAAAAACTTGATAATATGTGATGGATCACACCGAAAGGGGAGACTTTGAAGATGATATCAATTTTGATTTTATCACTTCATCTGTTAGAACATTTTCTAAGCTTTAAAATGACACCTTACTTGTTGAAATTGATCAAGGCAGTCAAATTTTACAACAGAAAATCTGCTGAAAATTCTTATTATTTTCTTGCTGCCTATTTTCATCAGTTTCTCGAAAAGTGTTCTATCGCAAAGTCCCCCTTTTTGGTGTGAGTCGTCACATATATCTTTCGCTTAGAGCAATGAATGAATAGTCGAGTAATTTCCTTTTCAGTCATGAAAATTGGCCAAATTCAGATTCAATTTGAATATGTTGTTATTTGAGGTACTTTCTCACTTTATAGAATAACTATTACAAACACAAGATTTGGACATGTGATTTACAACATAAGTTTAGACTATTCAGTAATAGAACCTGTGACCCCGGTGTGCTCAACCCAACAGACAAGGTGTAATACATGGTCGTTTTAGAAAATTAAAACAATCTCTTTTTCATGTGCTTTCAACAACAAAGTCACAAATTTTACTCCCTATTTTGCATAAAAACAAGGACAATTGTTGACCTTCAGAACACCCCCTTTATATACTAAATGGTTTTTTTTACCGAAATACCCCTATTTGTGCAAAAGTAAGGACATGATTTTTCTTCCCCTGCATGAGCACCGTTTAACGAGCGTTGAAATTTTTTAGAGGTGTATATCATTGTGGGTTCTGAAAAATATGCTCTATTTTTATTTTTTTCAGAGACAGTGCCCTGAAACACCCTTTTTTAATTTTGCAGAAAATATTAAGTTCAACCAAACATCACATTTACCAAACAATTACTAGGTTTACGATGAACCATGTCATGTCACATTTACAACCTCTATATAAACACTTCTTGATAATACACACAGTACATACAAATGTCTTCAAATAAATATAGATACACTTTTTCAAGTATCTATTCATAATTTCTCTGAGTTTCTGATTATGTTAAAAGTGATATGGCGTGATTTGATTAATTTTTACAAAATTGTCAAAAAATGCTAAAACTCCATCTTTTTAATTTCCACTTTTGGCATTTTTAGACTAACATTTTAAATAATATAATCAAATAATTTGAAACAATTCCTAAAACTTGTTTTTTAATAAAGGTCTTCCATTTACTAATATTTGAGGGTTACACAACTTTGATTGAAAGTCCGACATTTTTGAGCTGGTATCATGCTCATTGCACTGGTAAGAGTCAATGAATTCAAACTAGAAATGATAATCTTTATAACTTGACAAAATGTGCCTTGACAAGATAAATTCTGACATGTTGTTTGGTTCCACGAACTTAGCCAAACAAAAACAATACTGATTAGTTCATCTATGTCTGACTCACATGCAAATATGTCTCTTGAGAATTTCCCTACATTAACGTTATTCCTTGACAAACAATATCAGCCTGAAACTATGAATTGTAATTTGCTACGATGGACTAGGAAATGGAAACAACATGATGAAATCTAGTAGATACGTGGGGGTTTCAAAAAGTTTTAAACTTTACCCAGAACAAATAGAGCCAGGAACATTATTTTGTTACGAGATACTTAAGGCATCTTTGCAGTCTATGTGTGAAGTAACACATTTCTCCCACTCTCAACTGACTGTCCACAAACCATTATTGTAGGGAACCTCTTTATTGAAAAAAATCTGTTTTTATTTATATTTCAATGAAAATCAACGTTTTCAGGTCGACCACATTTTATAGTCATTGTGACGCTATTCATGAACCGATTTCCATAATTTTGGTATCAATGAAAAGAGAAAAACCCTCCCTTTAGTATGGAATGAAACAACTAAACTTTGTTTGTGTCATTAAGATTTACTGGGCCCTGTATTCCTTCAAATGCAGTGACTTAATTACTGCGCATGTCTCAATTTCCACCAAGCAGCTTATATAATAAGTGGGTAGGTAGATGACATCAATCGCCACCTGTAAAGAAATTAACACTCCTTATGAGACCATTTCTGCACCAGAATGTACATAAAGATGAGAGACTGATTTCTAAATTTCATTGATATAGCTCCATTCCTTTGGGTAAAGTTTAAAACTTTTTAATACCCCCTCGTATATGTTAATTAAAGAATGTAGCTTTGACTCATTTGGAAAAAAACAAACAAAGTTTTATCACGCTATGTCTGTCTGATACTGATTACTAGGTATCAGCTCAATAACCTGTCATACCTGTGTACCAGTTTTTCTTGAATAGATCTATTATGAGATGTAAAAACATCTTTTAAAAACCACTTAATTCTAATGAATGGAAAAGCTTATCATTTGAATTAATGGAATCATTTTAATGGTTTTACAGCCTCATTGTAGTGTTACAGTAGTGATTATAAATCTAAAAATATAGTAAAGTTATATATTGTTTTATTTGTTATGATGATAAAAGCACTTTTAACATACAATGTACAAATGTAAAGTGATGTTGTAAAAACCATTAAATGCCCTTCAGGTATAATGTGGTTGTCTATACCCCGAAGCAAATTCTGAATGGTAGAAAAATATTATTCATGAAAATTCTGCAGATGTGAATTTAAATTTGTGAGACCCCTTACATCTGATTCCTTTTAGCTCTTCATCAGTTAACAAATGAATTCAAGGTTTCTTTAAAAAGGGTACTAGACATATTCAAAAATTTGCAGTTCACTTTGTACTTAAACTGGTTTATTGAATTTTGTGGGGATTTAGAGTAAAAGAGACAACTGGTTTGTGCTATAAATTAAATCATCATCAACAAAGTACAAATTAAATGGCAGTATTTCTGGAAGTAAATCATGGTATTCTCAAGCAGTTTTTATTTCAGAAGATTTATATTTTGCTTCCCTTGATTGAGCATTCTCATTAAAAGAGTAGTTTCAAAGAAGGAAAATATATTTATATAATGATAGTCTTCAGGAGTCTCTACAAGATAAGACTAGGTGGGACTGGCATTGCACTATACACAAGACACCACCTGTTCTCCTATCTTCCAATATCCAATTACTCAATTCATTAATTCTACATCACATTCCATCTTTCCAAGAAACCACGAACAATGAACATAGCTTCCCCAACAGGCACGCCAAAACACGCGTATCTATAATAAACCAGATCATAAGTCTTGGCTGTGCGCTAGCTACCAGCGGAGATGGGTCATTGTCCTGTCTGGTTACCAAATTTTTTTCGAGGACGGCAATCAAGCCTGCAAGGTAAATTGCACTGGGACTATTAAGAAAAATATGGTCTAGTTCATTGACAGTACATGACACATGAACGGTAGTAATGTTTCACACATCAATGCCTCCAACACATTTTACTTTCCACACAACTAGATAACATGTTTGGTAATTCAACTCCTAGTACATTTACCTCTGTGTTGAGTTTGCTCACTTTTACTTCTAAAAAAAGAGGAGATGATTGAAATCTATTTGATGATGTTCCTTTCCATCTAAAATGATGACATAAAAATTAATCGTTCCTTAAACACTTATGTAAAAGATATTTGTAAATTACTATGAAATATAAAATTCCTCAAATATCTCTTATTAAGACCTAAAATATCCAAGTTTTCAATGCCACAATTTCCCCATTAAGACCTAAAATATTCAAGTTTTCAATGCTACAATTTCCCCATCAATGAGAGAGGGGCTAGTGCTAGTGGGGGCCCACGTGTAGCGCGGGCATCCCCATGCTGAATGTGTGTAAACATGCTTTATGAATGTTAATAAAGCTTAATAGTTTTAAACCCCACAAAAATCCTGAACAAACATACCCACATACCAAACAGCTACCCTAGAAACAAACCCCTCAAAAAATCTGTAACAATAAATAAGATTTATAGTAAAACAATGACAGAATTGCTCTGTAGTTTTTTCGTGATCATTAACCAGGGCCTTTGGGTGAGGATTTAGTCTAATATTTTTGTGAGGTTAAATAACTGTACACATTTGTTTACATGAGGAATTTGATTAAGGCCGGGGTCAGACAAAATACGAGGTCGCATTTACCACAATAATTTTATTGTCGTAATTAACTATGACACGCGGTCAGACGTAGTTTTTGCAATTATTTATTACAATCATGATATATTACATTCTAGCTACGCGAGGACCAAACCAATAATGAGAATTGCGTACGAAAGTGTCAATCAAATACCGTATCCACGAAGCTAAGTGAACTAATGTCACTCGTTACGTTTGACGGAGTTTTTGCATTATGTTTACAACAACGAGATGCGGTCACACAGTGTTTTTACCGCATTACTTTCAACTTTATTAAAGTAAATCTATCTCAATGACAGAAATTGTTGTCGTTTATTTTTTTAATGCGAAGACAACCTGATTGTAATAAATACGGGTCAGACATATTACAACAGCAAAATTTATTGTAGTAAATGTGGCCTTGTCGTTCGTCTGACCACGGTCTTAGAAATCTGTTGCACCTTGCAGATACATTTTAAAATCACGTGCACTGACAGTGTCCTGGTAGAAAAATACCTAAAAAACACCTTGATATTAACAGAGGGAGTAAAATTGCTAAATGTAACGTCAATGTTAAATTATGAATGAAATCAAATCATTTGTAGCCATAGAGGGATTGTGTTTTACCACTCTGGAAGTATGAGAGGCATGGTTAGTCCTCACGTACACCAGTCTGGCATGTTCAAATGACATTCATCTATTCCATGCAATGGTTAAAGGAGCCCTGTCCTATTGGATCAACATTTTTCAAACTTTCTGAGATTTTGGTACCAAAATATTCCTCATATTTTTCTCATTGCACATGTGAAATTTTACGTCTGAAACATGTTGCGTTTTGGAAATATATGTGAAAATGTGTTAAAACTATTATTCTATAGTAACCATAAAATTATTTCCACAGTAAAGTATAGGCAAATGGAAAATACATAACTGCTCATAAAATCAAAACAGTTGTTCTGATTTGACTGAAATTTGAAATTGAAGCATCTTAAGACAAGGTTCGAGGTTTGACCCAGGTTTCGCGGACAAAATGACGAATTATTGAAGTTGCTGTTTCTATAATAAAACATACTTTTTCTAGGGTAGAATTTTGTGTAGAATCTGAATCTGAAATCAGATATACAAAATATGCAACCGTTTTCCAGTTACAAAGGAAAATCTAGACGAGAGTTATTTTATCGGCACTTGAGACGATGAGAAATTTGAGACGAATAAGACTTGCACTCATGTAAACATGTTAAATGAAACAGTAGGCCATATTTTTCAGAATAAAACTGTTTTAATAAAGGTCTATTTAGTTAAACTAGAAGGTAAAATGTTGGAAAACTTAAAAATGTAATCGCAATCCAAAATTTTGCCGTTATTCTGGTGATTGCGCAATAACGCAGACAACTGAAAACTTGTGTTTTTTGATGATATCTCGTAAAAAAAATTATTTTTCAAAAAGTATGCAATTTTAATTAAATTTAGCACCACAATCATGATGAGAATTGTTGTGGGCATAAACGATTAGTTTTTCAAGCTTGTCGGACATCCTGTTTTTTCCGTACAACTGACGAAAGTGGCCAATTTTGCCAAAAATTTCGGACCAGAAACTCGTAAAAAAAATTATTTTGGAAAAATTATTCCGTTTATCACAATTTCAAGTATATATCCATTTAGAAGTTTGGTTTGTGCATAATTGATTAAATTTTCAGGTCTGTAGCTTCTTTTGTTCTCATAAACCATCATTTTTTGTAAACTGGCAGACTTTTTTCACAGCTCAAAAATTTAAGGGGTAGGGGTAATATTTTTGATATTTTTATACATTTTCTTGTCTTGGAATGAATTAAATTTGGTATAAGCTTCTTCCTTATTAAATTCTGCATGTAATGAGTGGTAAATAAACCTTCTATGACCTTCCTATGGAGAGATATCATGTTTAGAAATTCATTTCTTGCCGAAAACAGTGATTTTTTAAACATCGTTTGTCACATCAAACTTCATTTTTTAAGTGCTCCTGTACAAAAACAATGTAACATAGCATGAATACAACTGGTAAATTCATTTTTTATAACTATTGTCCACCAATTAATTACTAAAAGATTCCTCTCTTATGCAAAGTTTTGAATTTATGGGCATTTCAAATCTGGTATTAAAAATTTTTGTCACCCAAAAACGCCCTTTTTTCCGCAAAATCGGCCCAAAATTGCAAAATTGTCGCTTTCTGATAAATCTGAGAGACTTGTAACAACATAAATCATAAAAAACAGTCAATTTTACATTAGAAAAGTCTCATTAAAAGATGTTTACAGCTTATCTTCACCCCTAAATATTTTTTTCACGCCGATGTCCGCCAAACCTGGGTCAAACCTTGAACCTTGTCTTAAGTGGTGATCTTTGATATGACAGTGAAAACTGAAATTTTAAAAATCAGATCATGTACCTTTAATAAATTAAACGATAACAATTGTGATTTTGAATTCTCTGTAGGAAAAAGAGATAAAATGATTTACATCAAATGCATGAGATGAAATTTTAATCCATAGAGGGATTGTTTCTTCACCAGGCCTGCACCCCAAAGAAGCAGGTATGGTATTTCTCACGTATACCAACCATATAGACCAAACAATAATTTATTTTTTGAGAAAAATAATTGAAAATGAAGGTCTGCTGGTCAAACTTAAAAACCTTCATTTCTATGAATATAAGGCTCGTTCCAGACTCCAGTATCGTATAGAATATTTTGCTTAGATATTCTACGCTGATGACGTAGGTCAACGAATTAAACAGTGCGGGCCTTAAATATCACTGCAACCTACACTATGGGCCTAAGAGATGAAGCAACTCATGCTGGGAAATTTTTGATTTGTACTTGTTTAGCATTTAATACGGTTTTACAATAAAATTATTCCCAGCGAAGCAAACATATTCGGAACAAATATGGTACAGTTTTGCTCTACAAAACAGAACACATAGTTTTTTAAATCTACAAGGGCAAATTAAACTGACATTTATCAATCCCATAATGGTAAAGACATCTGAAAGTAATATGTAGACGAAAGAAAGTTTTTTCTGAGTCTGAGGAAGCTCCGTCCTGGACAAATTAGGCTATATGCAGAGAAATTCAACAACTTTGAAGCAACTCGAACTTCTGAAGTGTTGAATCATTTAAATCTGTATGGCCAAATTAAATGGAGAGCTTACTCCAATTTCTAGGAAAAGTAATTTTTATAGCACATGAATTAGCCAGTAAACTGACATTTGTGATGTCAAATTTCTACAGACTGAAGGTAAACACAATGGAAATGTTATCATCTACTTCAGATAACTTTTACAATTTGGTAAAAACAAGATATTTTTGAAAACATTGCAAATGTCAACAGTGGCTATATGAGAAGACTGCTACAAAGGGGAATACATTTCCTTTAGGGAAAACATAAATGCATATCAAGTTATGGACAAGGTGTTTTTAGGGAATGACAGAAAACCATAAAGAGGGACATAAGAAATTCAGAGAATCATTGTATGTACAGTTTAAAATATTGGTCAACAGTTTGCCAGCAATATACTAGGGATTTTATTTACGTTCACATCATAGAGTCAAACAGGTTTATAAGAAAATTCAATTTTGAGAATATTTGGAGATGGCTCAGTCGTACCAGCTTAGCCCAGAAAGCAAAAAGTCTGAGGTTCAAATCCCAACAGATCCTCAGTTTTTAAGTTCCATTTGGATGTGTTCAAGTTTGCCAGTGTATAAAAATACAGGTCCATGGTTCAAAGCATGCAACTCAACCTGTAGCAATTTATTTACAATGGGTCATTGAGGGTTAGGAAACTGGTCACAAAGTTTGACTTCTCACAGGTAAATAATAATAATGCTTTTATCACAAAAAACCACTGCTGTGCGATTCATCAAATCAAACTCAAAACTATACATTTTTTTCTAAGTGTTGCACAGGTTGAACAAAAGTTAAGCAATATGTGACCTTCCAGCCCGTATGAGCAGTAAATGCCAGAAACTTCATTTTGCGCTACAAGTGAAAATACATGTCAAGGTCATAATTTGCCGAAATTGATTTTTTGACAGATTCACAATCC
>JXSR01S045069.1:60130-73348 GCA_000969725.1 Ophiothrix spiculata
AGAAATACTATTTTCTCTACAGATGTATCGTGATAGATGCTGGCCTACTACTAGGTTAAGCTTTGCATTTGTTGAACTCCTTATTTACAGCAATAGTTTATTTTTAACCAAGGATTACAAACTGTGCTTTTAGTGTGTTCTGTGGCATTGAACTACCCAGACATGATTTCCCGAGATACTTCACATATCTGACTTGGACTTAAGTATTAAACTTAAAGGCAGGTATACAGCAGGCATGTCTGTGTCAACATTAAGTAAAGGATTACCAAGAGAAGTGTGAAATTAAAAACATACTTATAAGAAATCTGTATAGGCCTATTTTTGTTATTTTTAGTATGATCAGAAACATATTAGAGAAGCTGAGAACAAATCTAAATGTATACATTACTTGAAGAACTACCAAAATATTACTCATAATTTTTTCATATGCCATATGAAATTTTACATTTGAAGCATAAGATAGAGTAAAAATGTATTTAATTATGTCAGATTATGTATTTAATAAAATAATCATACATAATGGACACAGCAACGTATAGGTAGCTATGAAATTCAAAATGGCTCGTAAAATCAAAACCGTTGGGCCCATTAAACAGAAATTTAAACCTCTTTAGCATTGATCTCTCATATACAACTAAAACCTAACTTCAAAAAAATTGGACCATGCTTCTTTAACCTCTAGCAAATCAAGTTACCACTTGCCGATTGCCGGGTGATATAGAACTGTAAGAAGAACAAATGGCGGATGCACCAACATTAGTATAACATGGATGACAAATTAGGTGTTTTAAATTTAAAAAAAATAGATATCTGCAACAAATGTAAACATCAGTATGTGACACACTGTATGAAAACTATTGGTACATTAACAATATTGAGCATGGTTAAACTGAATTTCAAAAGAGGTGCCAGAAAATACAGATAAATTCAAGATTGACAAGGAAAGAGAATATCTATTTATAACCAAAATGCTACTTCGAGTTGTTCATACTCCTAAAAAATGTGGTTTTATCCTATGCGGTTATCTGTAACTTCTTGACAATCACTTTCAATCTACATATTAATGGATGGCTACGATATTGTGAATTGGGTTAAACTTCGAAATCATGCAATATGAAGATGTCGATTGAGACATTAATCTCCACACAGCAAGAACTGATGATATTTCTTGTTTTTACAATACATCGTCCTCTGCAGATTATAAATATTGATGAAAATACTTGAATTTCACTTCTCTAGTGGCATGAACAGACATTTTCACAAATCCTCTAGGTCCATTATGTAATACTTTGCTTCATAAAATATATGAAAAATAATCATTGAAACTTACATAATCTGCCCTGCAGTAACCTAGTAAAGGAGATCAATGGAGTGCTATTGAGTCTGGCTGTGAGCAATGTGCAGCCAATACTTAATAGGTTATATTGCTAGACGGTTATTTTCATCCTACTTGACCGATGTCTGTTGAAACGTCGTTTATGGGATAAAATTATGAAACAGAAAACCATTTGATGCACCATCATGGCAATATGATGTGGATGTCTACTATAAATATTTTCTCCTTTCTGAAACAAAGCCTCCACTCTAACTTAAGCTGCCCCTCCACCTTACCTTAAGCTGCCAACAATTGTAAGCTGTAAAATGAGAAATAGGTAGGGCCCAAATTAATTACAGTCAGATATATTTTACTTTTTTTTCAAAATGGTAACATGGCCTAGACCCTCAAATGCACAGATGTGCAAAGTTCACATACAACCAAATTTCAATTTGGTAGGCCTAACTAAAACAAAACCTCTTGCTGTTCACCCAACGACAAATATGTACGCGAAATCTTTACCTACGGAGACGGACATTGCCAACGCCAAAGTCCAGTGAAATAGCATGACCCAATATACACCACCCCTAACTTATTCTAGATCTTTTACACAGACCTCTAAAACATGCACATAAGATCTGTCCTCTTTTTGTGACAAGTAAATATTAGGAATCTCTGACATAAAAGAATCTATTTCTTCTCTACCCAATTTTACTTTGACATACATTAAAATTTCTTTAAGGGAACTACATAAACTGGTAAAGTTTTCCATAAACATTGATCCCTTTTAACCAGAATTGCTAAGACATTGTAGTTTATCTAAGTGCCTTTTACTCATTTTATTGAGCTGCTAACTTAAAAAAACTGATCTCTTGAGATAATTGTGTTTTCTGAACAAACTATGTTTTTCTTTTCCTGCACCTTCTTACAAGAGCAGATTAGGGTTAAAAATTGCAGACAATTGTCTTGCTGTAAAAACATGCCATTGTATAAATCACATTATAAATCCCACTTCCACAAGTAATGGACGGTCCATTTTCAGAAATCTGCCTAGACATTATATTCTTTGAATGGGATGATTTCCTTTAGGAAGTTGATTTTTGCAATGACAAACATAAACACAAAGACCATTCATTGGCTCACTTAAAGGTGCATTGGACAAAATTTCAGAATTTCATCTGCAGATTTACACTATATGTCCTGTAATGACTACTGCCAAGCACCAAATATCTTATTTTTGATCAAAACCTTCAGAAAATGTCAAAAAGTATACTTTTGTTTTGTATATTGATCTTGGGTATGATGCTATTACCTAAATGTGTATATTGATACAATGTACTTCTATTGTTACTGCTAACACTTCAAAAGGTTAAATGTAAAATGTATAAAATCTCAAAATGTCTGGAAAAAAGTTTGGGGATGATGCTGAACTTGTTCAATGCCCCTTTAATATTCAATCAAACTCATCCTTACTTTTGAAGCACTATGATTAGCTTTGATTGTACCTTGGAATGTGGAAGTAAAAGAAGTAAATAACTGCCCTGTTTTTGAGATCAATATATTTCTTCAAAAATAGATTTTTGCTGGGAATGTAGATCCAAAAATGTGTTCTCTTCAAGAAACTGAATCTTTATTTATTTACAACTAAACAGACTGAGCTAGGTACTAGTAGAAATACTATTTTCTCTACAGATGTATCGTGATAGATGCTGGCCTACTACTAGGTTAAGCTTTGCATTTGTTGAACTCCTTATTTACAGCAATAGTTTATTTTTAACCAAGGATTACAAACTGTGCTTTTAGTGTGTTCTGTGGCATTGAACTACGCCTAGAGAAATTGAAGCATGTATGGTTAATGAGCTGCGTTACAAAGTGCATCAGAAATGTCACTGTCCAGATATATAAACAGCTATGGAAGGAAATGTGTTAACACTTTCAAAATATGACAGAGGGATATGATGAAGGGTAACTAACCTCTGTGTGAATCTTGTTTAGTATTTAAAATTGAGAAAACTGGGGTTAGCAACCTTCTCAGTACAGGTTACAGACCTTTGCTTTCATCAGCCCAAAAACCTGGCCAGAAAGGTCTTTGAACAAGTAAAGGGTTCAGCAAACTTGTTAAGTTTGAGTATGTAGGCCTATAAGGCAGAGATGCCACTTTCTTTTTGAATAAAATACTGCAAGATGTGAATGATACATCTAGTTTCACCTATTACAAGGTAAGGCACTTGTGCCCAAGACGCTCTTGTCCTGTAACAGTAATATAATGACCATTGGTTGCCTTAAATGAAAAAGAAATAAACTGAAATTTTTTATCACATTCATAAAAATACGGAATTTCAGTATAAATACATCTCTCATGAGGGCTTCTTGATCTCTTCAAAATAGCTTAATTAACCCTAACCCTGCTATATCCTACAAAATCTAACATTAGAAACTGAAGAAAATAGTCCCGAGTCCTAATACGTCACAACCATGGTCACCGAATTGCTGGTGGTGGCTTGATATTGCTGAACACTGGATATGGGTGCAATGCAAAGAAATATTTCTGGAATCAATCCAGAAATTCATTACAAGTTGTTTAATGATGAGATACATGAATAAACAGCACTACCATAGAATCCTCAATATATGTATCATGAAACATGATAAACATAAGAGCCAATCACACTGCATCAATAAGGGTAAAATATCATTACGTGTATGCGGTAGCATATTTCAAATACCATAATTTATTTAAAATCAACTGAGAACATTGTTGTTATTGCTTCACTGATTCAGCACGCAATACAAAAAGTTCACTGAAGTTCACTGGAATTTATATTACATCTAATCAAAAATAAAGTGATAAAGATGATCATAAGAAAGCATATCATGTGAACCAATATAATGTGATGAAATAACCTCAAATGAACTTTCCCCAACCTAGACCACTTATGCAAACCCAACTTATAGACAGCTGTTTCTGTTAACAACAACCTATTTTTGTTGTCTTGTTTTACTTTTATCTCAATTCTTATCAACAAAATAAATTGTCTCCAATTTGCCAGAAAATTTCATGTAAACTGGTTTGGTTGACAATTAATTTATAGCCTTTTTCAAAATGCTGGCAACTTTTTACCATAACATACCATTATTGTTTTAAAAGATTTAAATTAAGTCTACTCCCACTTTGTTTCATCTCAGCTAGGTTGCTGATACTCGGCCTTTCTCTATTACGTAAATGGCGCAATGCATGTTGTTACATAAAGTAAAACAATCTTTATAGCATATTTTACTAACCACAACTGGTTCGTTGTTAACAGAAATGGACTTAAGCTTAAAATTGATTTGAAACTTAATTATGAAAACTAACTTATTCCATTTCCACAAATAAAAGCTGGTTTTCTCCATAAAATAACAAAATAATATTACAAATAAACTCAAATGAACTTTCTCCGAATTGGATCACTTATGTAGTACTGACTTTTCGACAGCTGTTAAATTCAGGTAGGATTTGAAACATTATTATGAAACATTAATGTATTTTACAAGCTGTTTTCTGCATATTACCTTTCTACAATGGAATCACATTAATGTGTAAAGTAAATGTGATTTGTTAAAAATATGTTTGAGAAGACGGAGCTCAAAAGCAAGGGTTCTTAAGGTGAGTTACTTGTGGAACTGTCTGAATTCAGGCAAAGAAGTTGTAAAAAAAATCTCAAAGAGAGAGAGAGGAAGTAAGGGGGAAAAAGAAGCGAGGAAAATATGCATAGTCCATACGCCTGGCTGTACTAGGCTTGAATCAGGGCTATTGGGGGTCCTCTGGATTTCTACTGGGGAAGCAAAGGACAGTCTGGCATTTCTGTGAATACAAATAGGGTCTATGATTAACGACAGGGGAAGATGAAGAGCATCATAACATATTTTGACTTGATATTTGTATTATCGGGGGCCAACTAGGGTTATCCTAATAAAAACAACTACTTCTGCTCCTCCACTCTAAAAACAAAAGTTTGAACATATCACTCCTTTGAGTGATTTTTTTTCACTTGAAATTAGTGAAATTACTCTTTTTGAATGACATCATTTCCATTTTCACTTTAAAAAGTGAAAAGTAAGACAGTCTTTTTTGTTTCACTCAAAGAGTGAAATTCCACTATTTTCGAGTGAAACCACATACATTTTCACTCAAAAAGTGTGAAAAGTCACTCTTTTATAGAGTTACGCTTCATTCTTTAAATGAGTTAAAATCTTCAATCTTTTTAAAGATTGTTCACTCAAATCATTCTTTTTAGAGTGAGTAGCTTTATTTTTTTATATTGAAGTTTATACCTGTTCACTTTAAAAAGAGTGGTATGAGTGACCAATTCGGAATTGATTTCCATATCCTCTTTCTAAGCTTCTCGGATGAGAGTCCTGTTAGAGGAACGGGGTTAGAACTGAAGGTCTATAGATATAAAATCAACCACTCATTAGCTCAGTTGGTACAACGTGGCGCTAGTAATGCTAAGGTCCCAGGTTCGAATCCTGGATGGTCAGTGATTTTTTTCGCTGACTGTCATTTATATTGTGTGGTTGCCCAGATTAAAATTCATGTCAATATATATATATTTCACCACATGTTTAAATCTATTCAAATATGAGTGACCAATGTTTAAAAACAAGATTTAATGTAAAGCATAACTATAAAAGAGTGATTTTTTACTCTTTTTGAATTAAAATGTATATGGTTTCACTAAAAAAGAGTGAAATTCATAATCTTTTTCTGTGAAACACAAATCACTCCAAGAAAGACTGATTGCACCATTAGATTTCCAAGGGGGAGGGAGCAGTAAGTCGGGTTCAATGTTGATTTTTTTTTCTCGGCCCATTCGGGAGCAAATTTTTTCCAAGGATATTACTGTTTTTTCCCTATTCCATGTTCAATGTTGATTTTTTTCCCAAAAAACTTCCTGCTCCCCACCTGGAAATCTAATGGTGTGCCCCTTAGGTGTAGGACCTCACATGCAAATAATAATTACAAATATACCTGAGGTTTAGCTGCAATGGTGATGGCTTTCAAGCATTGCTGAATGGGGCATGAAATGAATCAAGGTCTATCATCTTGTTTAGGCTTTCGCCACTGGAAGAAAACCCAACTTGGTACTTGGTACCAAGAAAGCTAAAGGGAGCTAATCTTCAACAGGGCTCCAAGATGTTTTTAAATTCAGTTTTTGAATGCAGGAGGAAGACCAGAGTACCTGGAGAAAACCTGCGGAAGCAAGCATGGACTGAAAACCAAATGCACATAAAGCGCCGGGAGCGGGAAACGAACCCGGGACCTCATTGGTGTAAGGAGAGAGAACTACTGCTGCGCTAACCAGCTCCCCCTCTAGCCTAACACTGTACTCAAACCGTTGAAACTCTTTTCAATCCAACTCACTAACTGTATAGCAGAACGTGATAATAACAAGCGGACAGTTGTGAGTTTATGTAACCCGGAATGACTGGGGGAATTCCCTTTGAGAGTTTATGTAACCCGGAATGACTGGGGGAATTCCCTTCCTAACTCACAGATGATTTATAAATATGTGTCCATCAACTTTGATCTAAGATACAGAAACTATGTCATTGACGTGTGATGAAATTGTGGGGCAAGGACACAGTAAATAAAGTGAAATCAAGAATTTGTTGATAAGGTAAAAACAGATATTCATGATGTCTGAAGGAACCATCTCTTTATGTCACGAATTGCTCAAAGCATTTAATGTTTCTTGACCTTGAACTAAAGCAAGTTCTTGGTTTCTTTTATGAATCTTTTTAGAAGCATACAGTATTCTTTCAACAGGTATAAGATCCTTATTTTTCTCTGATTTTGCAAAGTAAACTATTCATCTGTTATTTAATAGCTATTTTGCCCAACCAATGATTCATCTAAAAATATTTCAGCTAATATAGAATAATTTTATCATACTTATGCTGCAACCATTCAAATAGCTTATTTTCAAGAACAAGTAGCAATATGTCGTTTTTATGACGTTTGTGAATGGCGAAAAAGATTTGAAATACTGCCATTCAAAAGATTGTTAATGTGAGTGGGGCAAAAACAACCCTAAGCATCATTTGCAAAAGTACAATCTTACTAGAAAAATAGTATACAAAACTAATTATTATAACGTATTTGTTTTCTTATTAATACTTCCAGTTGAACAAATTTGAATTAATGCTAATGCATGTTTTAAGTCATCCAGTCGTAGTATAAAATAGGAATAATATACATCAAATATTAAGGATAAGACTGAAAATACGATGGATAAGCAAAAAAAAAAAAAACACCATCATATTTTTTAAGTATTTGATTTATAATATTCCTAAATTTTAATTAAAATAGTACCTGCTGAATGGTGAACATGGAAAAAAAAACCCATCTTAATATCAAAAGCAAGCTCAAAAGCACTTCCAAATCTCTTCCATAAAACCTTTCAAATCCAACAATTAATCATATCATCACCATTAACCATATCATCAAATACCACTATAAAGTGCATACAACCTATCTTTCCTTTTGTTTATATTTCACGGTTCCATTAGTTTTGCTCTTTGAACTTAAAAGACAAACTATTGAATTATAGACATGAATAACATTTCCCATCAATTGCGCACAGTGCACTTATACCTCACCTAGAGCGGGAGTAATTTGCTAACTATTAATAACAACATTCTTGACAACCATGCATTATGGTGACCACTGCACACAAACAAGGGCTCATGTCGGTCAGCCTGAGGTGATTGAGAGAATTCAATTCAAGTTCAACAACTTCCTGTTTCTTCTTATACATAAACATGCAATTGTTGATTTGTAAACAACCCAACATTTATAATGTGTTGCGTTCTGCACTACATTCAAGGAAGTGCATTTACACACACAATGCACTATTCATCACATTTTGAGGTCTTGTGAACAAGTTTTTTCTTAAGCTGACATGGACCGGGAGCTAGAAATCTGAAAAAGCAGCTCCTGGTCCTTGAAATTTCCAGGAAACCAGGAGCCATTTTTTTCAAAACCAAAAGCCATTTCCAAAATTTGATTCAGATTTTGATTTTGAAATAAAGAATTTATCAATAAAGGAAGAAAATGCTAAAGAAGAAAATTTTCTTTTGATGAATATGTATTGTTTTTCCAAAATGCCCATTTATCCCTATACGCTCGTGGAAACAAGATAAAATACAGAAAAATGCCGCATTTGCATAATTTACCGATCCGGTAACATCATTTATTACTAGTTGTCATTTCATCATTTACTTTATATGGAGATATGGAGTAGCAAATAACTTATATAGTATAACCTTATGGAAGACGGCATGAGCATAATATAAATTTGGAATTCCAAACAAGGCAAGCAGGATAATCCAATCATTGGTGGTAACCAACAATTAATCCTTGAAGGTGGAAACCTCAAGAATCTATCCTGCAAGACCCTAGGGATTTGAAAGAACATTGCCAAAACTTCTCGAACCGAGAAAAGCAATGAATGCAACAAAATAACTGAGGAACCCTCAGAAGAAAAGCAAAGCCGCTTCCATTGAAGGCATAACTTTACATATTTGATGTGTGCATTGGTGGAAACCAACACATATCTTCCGTAGATACAAAGTTGTGCTACTCTAGGCCTTGTTTAATCATGATTAGTTATCATGAGCATAAAATGGCCAATTATTAAAGCATATACATGTTTTAAATTTGTTTATTAAAGTGTTAAGCTTTGAATATATAAGGTTTTCTTTAACCCAAGATATATATGACATAATGCTTGTTTGCACTTGTTTTATAAAGATTTTTGAATAATATTCTTTCAAAATTCAGACCAAACCACCCAGAACGCCATAACATTTGGTCTGGTATGAATAAATATGCCTACATTTGTTTTAAACGCATTTGTTGCCGTTTATAATCAGAAACATTTTGCTCGGTTACGCATCAACTGAGCTAAATTGAAAATACTCTAATACGACATAACATGTTTTACTACATATGATGTATAAACAAACATTTCTTTCTCATTTTAGACAAGTGAATTTATGTTACATGAAGACATTTCTACAACAATAAATAGCCGGAATATTTACATTATGTGATTTCTTATTGTATTGCGGCTTTTTCATATTTCATCTCTCCCTTTACGTCAAAAAATGGGCGTGGTGGGCGGGGAAAAATTTCCGGCGATGCTACCGATTCTTTGACCAGTAAAAGAATGACGACTTAAAAAACGAAGAGCCTACGGCCCACCAAAATAAGCAATTTGATTGGTCGTCGTAACGACTCTGGTAAACAAAAACATAGCAACGACCTAGCCGTAGGTCGTAAGTTCCCCCATTAACAACTGTTGTGACCTATCACCTAAGCCAACAGTCTGCTCTATGCCATAATTACCGACCAGATCGATTACCGCTTTTGAGGGTAACTTGATACTTAAGGCTGACGATCGAAGGGGTTAAACGGGTTTACCGCGAGCTTGTAAACCGCATTTTCAAATCACTTTCTTCACAAATTTTGACTCATACTAAAGACAAAAAAAATGTATACAGCAAGACCCAGGCGCTGAAGTGTCTCAATTTTTCTGTCCCACCAGGTGCAAAAAGCTTGCTTAGGAGTATGTACAAGCAATTGCAAACTGCAAAGCAACATGCATGTCAAAACTAACACATTGCTTAAGATTTTGATAAACATTTTTATAAAGAAAGATTTTGTCAAACTAGATGACACATTTTCAGGAATATTTTGGTTGTTGAAAAGGATTCAATAATGTTACAGAGTGGTTCATCACAAATGAACAACTCTGCATCTGATGCATCTGTGTATTTTTATCATGCTCTAGTGGTTTAAGCTGCCGTCGAAGGATAAAGATATGTGGATAGATTGTTGCCGATTTGTGATGGACCACTCTGTATCATGCCTGAATCCCTAATTGAAAGATCATACCAATTTGTTCAGTTATGTTATTAGCCCTACCCAATCAGCCATTTCCAGGGTGTACTTCAAACTGTGTATTTTTTTTATATAACACCCTATATTAACTTGAAGTTAAAATAGGGTGTTATATAAAACAGTACATTCCATTTATGATACATAGCTGATTTAAAAAAATCAAACCTGAAACAATTTACATTTAAGTTGTTGCCTGATTTAACACCTCTCCAAATAGTAAAATCTTGCAAAGGGTCATTACATGGTTTTAGGATTTCAGGCAGAGTTAATCCTAACCGAAAATTTCAACATAAACATTAACCCCTATTTTGATTCAATTTTTACAGAGACCACTGTGCCACTAAAGGCTGTAGGGTCTATCAAGATTGACTACCCATTGCAATGGATTATTGTTGATTCTACCGTCTCTTGCCATGCAATTTTGATGACTATGTCTGGTTCCCCAAGGCATTGCCTAACACATATCATCCTAAAGATCTCCCTTACGAGTCAGATTCAAAAGGAGAAAAAGGGGTAAGCTGGATGATGAAAAGCAATGCTGCTTACAGCCGATGTTGTCTACAATGTTGTTAGATCCAGTATTTTCTCCCCGGGTAAAGTCTTAGATTGGTTTGAAGCAAGCTGAGACTCAAAGTAAAATATTCACAATAGGGAAAAGATGCCAAAAGTAGAGAATATTTGATATGGTTTATTCAAACTAACTTTATTTGTAGACTATCCAAGGGTATTCATGACTCTATGAATAAATTATGTGACTTTGCAACATTTCTTCTAATGCTACTTCTTTGTGTCAGTAGTATGTTTAAATAATGTTCTGGCACCAGTATAACACATAGTAAAAACATTGATGAATAATGATTTCTAACCAGACATGTTACTTGATTATTCACAGCATTTCATGAATATTTACATCATCATCAACTACAACATATCTAGTTACAGGTTTTTAGAGAATTAGGTACAAACCTGACATTTTCCGTTTCAAATTAAAATTCAAATCGGAAAAAAAAAACCAAGATATTTTATCTACTTGTGATCTTTCACTGAGTGTTTCAAGTTTTGATTACTTTAATTAAATATTCATTATATCTGCTGACTTGATGCTACTTATTAAACTCGGTAGTGTTATTGCAGTCTATACCAAGCATCATAAGTCAGATGGGTCCAATTGGTTTATAAAATACCGAGGAGGGAAACCTCCAGTAGTAGTGGGGATGTTTGTAAATATAAGGCAACTTATAATTATGCTTTCAGTTAGAACTACATATACAACAAGAACTATATAGCTCAGGAAAAAATCTAAGGTTGCAGCTAGCTACTTGCAGATATATTAATGAGACAACACATCCCCTGTGACAAGACCATCACACTTTTATACCAACATGACATAGACATATATTTTCCCAGACAGATTTCAAGTAGACCCATGTTGACATTTCAACTACAGCCAATTTAATATAACCATGCAGTCATCTAAACATGCCACATGAACGATGTTGACCTTGTCACACACCATGCAACTTCCAGTTTCCTGGAAATTTGTCTGCCGCTACATCCGAATGCATCTATCGCAGAGGGCGCTCTTACCTTACAATGACTGGATGATGAATTTATGGCCTGATATAGTGCTGGTTTAGTTCAGTTGGTTATGATAAGAGTTTTGCATTTATGAGTGCGTGTATGCTCCTGGGGCATGTGAGGGTAGAATAGAAGTAATTGCTGCCGCAGTTTGGCATAGAAGTAGGGTTGGGCAAGACAGTATAAACCTGGTGAACTTCAGATAACCTGTCGTCTGCAGTTCAACAATACACTGAGTCTGGTACATCAATATAAACAAACTAAAGCCCTAAAAGGCCGACTCATAGACTGACATATAAAATTTATAAGAGATATACTTGGAAAATTACTTTTCTGATCATATCACTTCATGATTAGAAACATAAATCTCATCTTACACTATATTACCAGTATTCATGACGCATAATTTTTATAAAACAAATTGAACATACAGAATGTCATACGAGTAAGAATCATGCTGGTATGGTGATCAAAGAAAGTTTACAAAAAATAATTTGTAATAGAATTGATCTGATATGGATAGAAGTGTATTCCTGGCTGCAAGATTGTGTTTGGGGGAAGAGGTGTCGGTCATTTGATGAGAACCTATTCTTCGACGTTCTTGGTAATATATTCTTCTAATTAAGCTTACGCACTCCTCGATCATCTCTCCTTTTTCTTCTTCAAGAACCTGCAAAACTACTGTTCTAACTTCCATGAAGATTTCTCTTATCTAAAAATCTATGTTTGGACTCAAATATTGTCATAATTACTAATTATATTTTCCTCTGAAGACCATTTTTCACAAAATAGGAAAACTGAAAAAGGCATATATGCTATTTTGTAAAGTGTGGTGAAATGATGCTCTTCATATCAATGTCAAAATATTACAGAGCAATATTAAATGCAGCTGCTGAATTTGAAGAACAATTTTGTCAACATTCAAGTAAATTATTAAACATGGGGGTGATAATCTTTTTTGAACTGTATTTTAAACATGTTAGCTTTAGACTTTAATTCCATGAAAACATTATTATGAAACATATCTTATTGTACATCATGAATTCAACATGCTCCCAATGTTTCTATTATCTATTTTCCACACTTCTTTATTCCCAGCACACTGTCAATAGGATTCAATATTCCTGATGAATGTTTCAGAGTTGATAACAAATTCTCTATAAATTGATGAGCTTTTTTAATCAAGTCATTTTACCAACTCTCTCAGTTACACAGACAGACAATCAAATGTTAATGACAGACAAGCCAGACAGCCATAAAGGTTAACAACTGCTTGACATTGACTTGCTTTTATTTCAAGGTCGGGTTATTATCATGTTGCCAGACAGGTGGAAAAATCACATAATTGGGCTGCAAGTATCAAGTTGCTTTTGTTTTC
>JXSR01S045069.1:113218-132135 GCA_000969725.1 Ophiothrix spiculata
GCGGGCATTTTACTCACTAATATGTGTTGTCAAGTTGTACTCTGTGCCGTACGCGATCCACTGCATTTCACGCAGTTGAGAAGTGATTAGTTGTTACCGCGATCCCAATTCAAGTTCTTGTCACTAGGGAAAATTGACCATTCATCGTGACCGTCAAGCATGAACCTTGTTAGGTGATATATATTTTTCAATTATGCATACCCACAGGCTGTGTAGATAATAATAATAATAATTGTCCCACTTATATAGCACTTTTTCCGACTGAACATCGGGTCAAAGCACTTATTACAATCATTACATTACCAATAGAATATGGACAGCTGCCTTTTAAAATGTCCTTGGAATCGATATACCATTAGATGGTGCTACTAGACTATATTCCTAGTAATTGCCCATATAACGCTTGGGTCGATGAAGCAATAGAGACTTAATGCCTTGCCCAAGGGCATAACTCAATCGCGCTAATGGGGCTCGAACTCACGTCCTACTGATTACAATTCCTGCTCTGTTCCGCTAGACCACACAAGCTCCCACGATGCTCTACTGTTTGAATAATCTGGTGGCAATTTTCATGATTTGAAGATGGAGTTTGTTATTTTGAATAACTCCAATGAAGCAAACACAAAATTGATTGTAAAATAAAAAATGTTGTCCCATCTACTAACACTCATTTTGATCAATGCGTTACAAGAAACAAACAATTTTTTGAGTATGGCCTTAAAAAGAGTCAACAGCACAGATAATTTGGCAAAAAGCAAGATTCAAAATATATCACTTTGTTGAAAAGAATCATGGGGAGAACCATTCATGGCCTGAAATTACTTGTTACTTCTCATAAGCACATTTTGAGGCACTAAGGGCTGGGAAGTCAGATTTTTATCTTTAATGGATGACCTCCATTATTATATTGTAAACTGTAGGCCTATATTACAGCATTAAACTCAATATATAAAAGACATAGTACATATTGTAGAATGTTGACAGTGATGTTCTATGGTGCCATTACACAGTTTAAAACCAAGAAGTTTCATTAACTTGTAGCTTGTTTATTTTTATTTTGATCTTGTTATATGTTTTTTGTCTTTGTGACTGTAAAAAATATGAAAATCCGGGGCAAATACCTCTCTATGTTTAATTTGCCCTAATTTGCATGATAAAAGTAAAACTCAGGAGATGTCAGGTAATGACAAACAAAACCTTTTATAGTCTTTCCTTGAAATAAGACAGTTATAAGAGCAAAAAAGAGTTCTCAGCAAGACATAAAGCAGTAAGCAGAGTATGACAATATTGTGTAACCTTGGCAGTCGGACTGAATACAGAAGTCCCTGTTGTCTTGAATAATACATCACTTAATCAAAAATTTCACACAAGTATTATGTCATGTTGACGGGGTAACCCAAATAGATGCTGCTACCATTATGTGCAGAGAATAGTATAAAATATTGATCACACAGATAGTATACAAATAATCTACTTTAAAGGGGATAGATGAAATTATTTTTCTGAGGTGATTGCAAAGCCCACACTTTACTATCATACTCTGAAAAAAAAACCTGCAGTCAATATTCATTTTATATGCTGAATAAAGATTTTCATCGTCTGGTTAGTTAAAAGAACCATTTAAGTACTTAAACGCACCCCTAATAAGGATTTAGATTCAGATTTTATATATATATATAGATTCTCTAATTGTGGCCTAAAGGCCAAATTGCCAGAGACATTTACATATGATAAAAATATTAAAAACATCAAAATACTGTAAGATATATCATTATTCATTAAAACACATTCAAAAGTAGAACATTTAAACATAAATATTGTTGAAATAATTTAAAATGAAAATGAAAAACGAGCAGGTCTAGTAGAAAATGTGCCCCAGGCATAGTAAATTCATACTGTGTAGCAAACTTCAGGTCCCCACTTTTAACAAATCAAAGAACAGGAATCTCTCTCTTTATATATGTGGTATATAGTATACTAATATTGACTGTTTTGAGGGGCATGGTTGAAATTATTTCCTTGAGGTGATCTCCCATGGTTTTGAGATCACTGAGGGAAAATAAATTTAACCATACCCAGAACAAACAAGATGATTCGCGAACCAGTAGTCTCGCCTTAGTATCGACCGCTTCTGAATTGACCGCCTACTTAATCATTCAGTTGTGGGGTGGATCCTAAGGGAAAGGTCATACAACAGGGTCACCATTGGCACTTTTGATCCCTGGTTCAAGACGAACAATTTGACACCTTAATCTTTGAAATCGGTCACAGTTGAAACTTTGATCCAACGGAAAGGTCGGATGACGGGGTCACCATTGGCACATTTGATCGCTGGTCCAAGACAAACAATTTGACAACTTAATCTTTGAGTTCGGACAAAGTTGAAAATTTGACCCCAAGGGAAAGGTCGGACGATGGCGTCACCATTGACACTGTTGATCGGTGGTCCAAGATGAACAATTTGGTACCTTAACTTTTGAAATCGCACAAAGTTGAAAATTTGACCTTTGACCCCAAGGGAGTGGTCGGACGACGGGGTCACCTTTGATACTTATGATCACTGGTCCAAGACGAACAATTTGACACCTTAACCTTTGTAAGTTGAAAAATAAGCAACATTTTATGCATAAATTATGCAAATTAGATACTTAATTAGCATATTTTGCTCTCAAATTGCATCTGGCACAAGCGCAGCTTATCCTCACCTACCCACCAAATTTCATGAATGTAGGGTGCACGGTTTGTAAAATATGCCATTTAAACCATTTTATGCATAAAAATTATGCAAATAGGTACTTAATTAGCATATTTTGCGCCGAAATTGTTGCTGGATCCAGGTTGTGCTCCGGGTCTACAAAGTCACCAAATATCATTTACGTAGGGCATGCGGTTTCCGAGATTTGCTCCAGACAAAATTTGTGGACGGCGGACAGAAAATTGGAATGCTATGTCTCTTCCTGAAAGTTTTCAGGCAAGACAAAAAAACCAGTCAATATTGATTGGTTAAAATTATTTCCTCGAGGTGATCTCTCATAGTTTTGAGATCACTGAGGGAAAATAAATTTAACCATACCTTGAACGAAAAAAGCAGTAAATATTGACAAGTCCGTGTTAAACTCCACACAACTTGTAAATGCAAGTAATGTACCAAATAATTTCACAATAATTTAAAAATGGAACCCAAATACCAGTGAACAAACTCAGACTAACTTACCTGCTGAACCAAAGTATAGCATTCTCCTAGTAACTTGGCTTCCCGACGATGTCCATTGCTCTCGATGACCAAAGTGTCCTCGTATTTCCCTACTTGAGTGGGCTTAAAACTAATTGGCAGACTGGTGAAGTGCCGGGGTTTTAAGTTATGTTTGGAATGTTTGACGTGAAATGGTAGTTTCGGGGCTTTGAAGTGCACCTGTGAAGAAATAAAAAGTGAATCGATCAATCTTTTATCAATAATAATTATCTATATTAAGATACCTTGGTAGTTTTCTCTTCTTTAGTGGAGTTAGTAGCATATTGTAAGTGTCAATTTCTCAAAATGATGTGCACTGATTTACAATGATTGCTACCGCTACCTCAATTGTTGACTACATATATTTAGGAAATGGCAATCATTGTTTATCGGCCACAACAGAAACAATATTATATGGAGCAAATTACTAATATACTTTAGAGAAAAAACTAGCATATGCAGTTCATACACATTTCTAACCAATTCATTCAAACAATCACTGTGTTGGTTAAAAGCAAAACCAGTGGTGTTATGGTGTTATATAATTCAATTTGGCTTTCGATGTGTATCTTGAGTTCATGCATGTTGCATACATACCATCCTTCCTTTTTTACTCTGTGGCTTTCGCATTGTGGAATGGGGGGGTATGTTTTTCGTAATTTCTGTTTCATCTATTTTAAACATAAATTGGTGTCTGGGACTAGATGTGTAGTCAACATAGTTCTCGCTAGCTCAGTCGGTTAGTTCTCGGACTGTTAAACATGGGCTCTTTAGATTCAATCAAACATGGGCTCTTTAGATTCAATCGATTGTTTCCTGTTCGAGTCTAGCTGGAGCTCAGTGTGCGAAAACTGTATATTCTATGAGGGTGTAATTGCTCAAGCTAGGGTTGCGTCAATTTATGTCGGCCACAGTAAGCCGTGTGGAATTACAAGTCAGGGGACCCGCGTAGTGCACTATAAATCACTTGCAATTTATTTAAAATTTATTTTAGACAGGCTTTATGCTTATTTCTCAGTTATCCTCCACAATGCATTATTTATAGTTTACATACTATTGATATGATTGTTACTGTGATTTGCATATATGGAAGAAATAAATAATGTCATGTTATGTTAAAATAATGTTATGTTATGTAACAATATCAGCTTATTGCAGTTTACTAAGACCAATGCATTGGATGCATACCATTAAGCAAGTTGCATTCTGTCAAGTATGTAGTTTATATGCGTAATAATAATTGTGGTCCACTATAAAAAGGCAGTCAAAACAACGTTTGGTGGATTGGTGTTTATACATAAGTTTAAAAGAACTGGCCTAGATTCTTTCCGCTACCTTTCTAACTACATATTTGTTACATGAATTGATGGACCATGTTTATTGAAATATACTCCTAGGTTATATACCTAGAGTATATTTCAATAAATTTGTGGAATATTGGGAAAAAATTGCAATTCTATACAAAATTATTTTTCCCCAGGAGAAAAAATGGTGTGAAAACAGTGTTTGTAGTTTTAAATCTCATTGCTTGTTTCTACGCATGTGATGGTCAAACAAAATAATTTTTGACTGAATTGTTTCTCTTCTAATATAAAATTAAATTGTCCTTACAAGCTTTGATTGATGTTTTAATTGGCAAATTTATCAATAGAGGTACAAATTTAGGATTTACAAAACTCAGCAACACCACTATCAAAGAATAATATATTAAAAATTGATTTCTTTTGATTTCAGCCATCTTTGTGCAGATTTTTTATGTTTTACTACACTTTAAAGCTTGATTTAGAGTATTTCCAGAAGTGTTTGCTTCAAAGTGGAATGTAGCCTAGTCCCTTAAATGGTACAACCTATACACATGATGAAACAGCCAGTTTGATTCCACACAGCCTTACCAGTTGGTTATTTTTGCTACTGTTGCTCACTACCAACTTCTGTGTTTGAGATGTCCCTGGTTCAATTCTGTCAAATTCCAAGACATCATTTTTCAATGAAATGGGATTCATTAGGAATTCCGGTGCATTCTTCTTTGGTATAAGGGAAAAATTCTTTAGACTGCAAAATAATCAATATGAGAAGAATTCAAATTTAAGCACATTTTTCAAATTAAATTGAAATAAACATGATAATTACAAGCAAGATATGGGAAACATCAATTGCTTATTCAACAACTCACTGTATCTCTTTACACATAAGCATACCATTGTTGATTTGTGATTAGCGTGTCACGCACTTCCGTAAACGCCGTGCCGTACACAACAGACTGGTATTTGATAACGTCAAAGCAGCAAACATTCACAAATTAGCGCTTTGCTTCAGATATGCTAAATATTTTTAAGAAGATGAGTAGGCCTATCTGTTGAATTGAAAACATTAAGAATTTAATTTATACTTTTTCAGGAAGATTTTCGTTGTTGAAAGGTATCAAACACGCCACAGAGTTGTTCATCAACAACTCCGAATCAACAACTCTGCATCCGATGCGTCGGCGTATTTTTATCACGCCACCCGAGCGTGATAAAATACGCATACCCATGGGTGCATCGTTGTTGATTCGCAATGAACAACTCTGTGGCGTGTTTGAATACCTAATTGAATGCTGAGTAAAATTCTGTAGCAGCTGTTAATGAACCACAAATAAAATAATTATCAGGTTAATCTGTAGTAAATATGAAGAGTTCATGTCCATTTTACACTTTTTGAGAAAAGGGAAAAAATTGCTTGGAACTCAAAATGTGTAACAAAATTGCTGATGACTCTGTACAAATATATCTTTATAGATGGATAAGTTCAGATCAGTAACAACACCAGTTGACATCAAAGCAAGACCGATGGATGTCGGTCGAAGGCCAACAAACCGCATGAAGTAGAGTTACAGTTTAAATCTAATTCATCATGATAAGTTAGAAAATTCGTCAAATAAATTATTACTAATTGGCTATTGTATTATGGTTGAAGTGGACATAAGCTGTTTTGTAGATCAACTCAGTAAATTTCAACTTAAGAACCCTGTATCTTCCAAATTTTCTTTTTTGCAAAGTTTCTTTTTTATTTTTTTATTTGCCTATACTTTATTATATCACATATCAACATCTGGGCATGTTTCATAAAAAATACCATATATGGGCATTATGCCAAAATATGGTCATAAGATGTCCATATTTAGCTCGATAAGTAACATTTTGGGGATTTTAACTCTCTTTCTTAAAGGAGCCCTGTCTGATTGGGTCAAAAAAATTTCACACTTTCTGAGATTTTGGTACAAAAATGTTCCTCATTTTTTTCTCATTGCCCATTTTAAATTTTACGGCTGAAACATGTTGCGTTTTGGAGATATAAGTGAAAATGTGTTAAAATTATTATTTACACAGTAAAGTATAGGCAAATGAAAATTACAAAATTGCTCATAAAATAAAAACGGTTGTTCCGATTCGACTGAAATTTGAACTTGAGGCATATTAAGTGATGATCTTTCATATGACGGTGAAAACCAAAATTTCAAAAATCGAACCATGTACCTTTAAACAAGATTTTTTCAACAAAATTTTAAGCCAGGATGATCCACAAGTTGAAGTTCTGTAAGAATCTGCCACAACCTTATTTTTGAGAAAATGGTGGTGTTGCAAATCTGCTCTTCATATATGGTTCTTCTAATGATGGGTCAAAGCAGTAACCAATGTTATGAATAAACAAGACTAACATGTCAAAATTTCTTTATCATATTTTAATTATTTTATTGTATTTTGTACTTATTTTCCTACAAGAATTTTGATTTCAAAGAACCTTGAAGTTTAGGGTTTCCAAAATGTGCAATGTATACTGTATAAGTGATATAATTTGCGCTACATTTAATTTCGTACAATTCGCGCTCAGGTCAACTAGCGAGAAAATAAATGTACAACGATCAATAATGTATACGTGCTTCACACGTCAAAATGTTCACAAGCGTGAAATATTCAAAATCAGCCATACACGAAAATTACTGAGCGCAATAATATATTCATGTTTGCAGTATATTTGTGTACATAAAAATATAAAGTAAAGATGCCTATGGAATAAGAAATCGTTACTCTGAGTTTTACCTTGCATGATTTCATGAATATGTTTTTTGTGCACAGGGGACATATGTGACCCATCATATCAAAAGGTACCTTAAGGTCGGCATAGTAAATTACGAGATACGGGCTACTGAAATCACGTCCAAGGTCGAATTTCTAATTTCATCAGAAACGTTACTTTTGAAGTGTATTCTGTCGTATTAATCAGGATCCAACATTAAAAACATAATACAAATGTATCAACAACCATAAAAATCCTCTCTCCATTAAAGTTTTACTTAGTACCAAAACTTAATACTAGATTTTCTCATAACTATAATTTTCCGAATCAGCCTGATGCCTTTTACCAATTTGGATGTAACTTTGCAATTGAACATCCAATAACCAAAAGCAAGGTGTAATTTTAAAGTTTAAAATATAATCTTTCGGATTAGACCAAAAAAAAAAATCAATTTTCATTTTGGGACCCTTAAGGTACCTTTCGATATGACGGGTCACATATATTACCTTGCTGGGTTACTCCTCTCCCCACTTCTGTCCCTCTGGCATTCATTATTGGACGAGTCGCTCTGCCTTCTCACAGGGCTCTTACTATTCCTGGACCTAGATGATCTTGTCTCCCGATAACCATCACCCAACAGTTCAATTCTTGTGGAACACTCTGATGAAGTAACTGTACCCGAGTGTGATGTTGGATGACACTGGGAAATATCAAGAAAAATTGTTGAACAAATTATCAAAAAAAGAGGCTTAAATCAGGTGTCAACTGTCATAAGAAATATTTGTGAGTGAAATAGGTGCCATTCTGTGTTACACATGTTCAGTCTTAGTTCAGTGGTTCTTGAAATCATTATTCAGGTGTTATTTGAAGAACAATAAGAGCCACTAACATAAGAATATGAGTTGAGTTGTGAGGGATTTTTCATATTGTAGTGACAAGGTGTTAAATCTGTCAGCAGATATAACTTTTCTGCATTCATTTATCTGACGGCAGTCGTGAGTATCATTTTCTGGTTGTCTAGATTCAATTCATTATACAGGGTGGACCAATAAAAGTGTTATTGAAGTTCAATGTCACCTATTTTAAAAATTGGGTCCTTGTATGGGGAAAATTTCATGTCAAACAAAGCTTGCATTGCGAAGTTATTGCCATTTGTGCAAAAAGAGTCAAAATCAGGTTTGTCCACGGGGCAAGTTTACATGGGTGCACACAATGAGCGTTGGTTATAATATCTGAATTAATAAACTGATTGGTTTTGCGTTAATGCAGGCCTGTGAGTGAGGCTTCCCAAAAAATCGGAAAAAATCAGAGTTCTAAACTTACGGTCGGCATGTCGGAGCATGGAGAACTCTTCATCATTTTGCAAATCTCACATGAATCCAGGTCCATTTCCATGGATTTATCATGTTATAACACCGTTAGTCATGTTGCAATCCACTGTTAAGTATCTAGTACTTGTGTTGCAGACAGTCTTGCCAGAAATATTAATGTCACAATTTGAAAATGAAAGTACATAAAAAGTTTCACTCGCTCACACTAACGACAAACACAGCCAATAGACAAAAATGGTGGTAGTAACGATCCCCAAACAGAGTACAGAAGCTATAAGGGACATGAACTTCCCGAACGTACAATGAGAATACCAGGTCAAAGTTGGCTGCACCAAATCTTAGTCTCATTTAGCAGGCAGTTAAAACTGCCTAAATAGCGGAAAAATAGGGGGAAAGCAGAATGAAGAAAATACTTGGAAAAGCGGAAAGCGATGTTACGAAAAAAAAAAAAGCGGAAATTAAAATCGGCAGGAGATATTAAAATAGCGGAGATTTCACAGGCCTGTAATGATTAGATTAAAAATGTGATGAAGGAACTTGCGTCGAGAACTCCTAGGATTATCTTAGGATGAGTTCTGCATTTATAGCAGCAATGTTAGCTGCAGATCTCCCTGTTCAAGATCCCGCTATTTTCTTTATCCCTCTTCGAAACAGTACCGAAGGGGTGAAACTTTGTTCTGACTCTGTAAATAGTTTTTGTAGATACGCGCATTAGGAAAGTCATTCCCAATGCATGTGTACCATCTACACAGACTATTTACAGAGTTAGCTTAGCCTACCACGTACCTACCAGTGCTAAAAAAACGTTCAGCAATAAATGTTCTCTCGGGACTTGTGAACTTCCTCCTCTTACCGCCTTACAAACCAACGTTATAAATTAAAACGACCAAATACATGCACTGCCTTTGCCGATTTGAACTTCGCGCCCATTAAATTCATTAGATTATTATGGAAGTACACCATACTTATGTTATTGTGATGCATGCATGCATGTCAATAGTACTCTCAGTCAATGATATGCACCTTTAATGCGATGATGATAAGCATCAACGTCATAAAGAAATAAAAACTATGCTGATTGTAGACCTAATTATGATTCTAGTGAACTTTAAAGCATTCCCGGCCGTGGACAAAGTGGAATTCTGCGTTTTTTGCGCAAATGTCAATTACTTTGCAATGCAATCTTTGTTTGACATGAAATTTTCACCATACATGGACAAGATACCATAGTTTATAAATAAATAAACATTATTCTCGAATTATTTTCAAATTTCAAGTTACGTGACATTGAACTTCAATAATGCTTTTATTGGTCCACCCTGTATTTATCACTTGGAAAAGTTGTGATTTTACAAAGCTCCTATTTCTGACAATTTCATGTAAGCAAATAAACTAATAAATAAAAAAGCACACTTACATTGAGGTCCCAAAACTGGGAATAACTGCCTTCATCTCTGGGGATGAATGTCAAGATTACCTGCAACAAGAAAACCGGATTACAATATAAGCTATAGGTAAGATGTCCATGCACTGCTGTCTTCATAAAATGGACTTCCTGACATCATTTTGTTGCACATTCATACACTCCGCGTGTGCTGCGTGTGTCACCTAGCCAATCAGAACGCAAGAATATAAAGTACGCGGAGTGCAGTGGATTTTCACAATGCACTGCGCTAGTTGCGTTCCGGTTTACGTGGCGGGCGTTTAGTGCGTGTGAATGTTTCATTGTTTTTGTTGGGTGATTATTTATTTAGTTTAGAGAAGTTTTGGACTTTGATGGTCATATTAAAGGCCTTATTTCTTTTCACAAAAGATGCAATATTATTTTTCTGTCGTGTATGAATTAGATTAATAAATTTGCATTCCATAATGCTCGTAAAATGAGACAAAATCAATGCACTTGCGGAAAATTTTGATTGCAGTCCAATGCACTCGGCCCCTACGGGCCTCGTGAATTGGACGCATCAAAATTGACTGCGCGTGCATTGATTTTGTCTCATTTCACTCACGTATAAAATGCGCATTTATTAACCTATAAATAATTACTCATATAAATAGAAAATTTTTAAATTACAAAATGTTGGTAAATGAAAAATAACAAAACAATGCTAACTAATCTAGGTCTACTGTAAAACTTAGTTTAACGTTTCTATACAGACCAATATCAACCACTTATTACCACCAATCTGACTAATCAGTGATATACTCACCCTCATTTTCTGCTCTGGTCCCAAACTTCCAGAATTTTTAGCAAAGCGGAACACAGAGTATGTTGCTCTGAAGACCTCGCCATCCCTCTTGACGTATGCCGAGGCAAAGGATGAAAGGCACCATTTCATTTCCTCACTTGTCACATTCTGAAATTCCAATATGGCCTCTGAAACAAATACAAATTATTTCTCATGTTATCACACTGGACATTTTTCACAAAGAGCCAATTTACCAGCGAAAATAATATTAGTTACCCCCTGCTTGTTCACGAAATACGGGCAAATATCTAGGGTCTGGTGCCATATTCCAAGAGGCCGACAAGAATTCTGTAGTCTCGTTGGTACACTTACCATCAAAAACGAAATTTTAATCATAAAAGTTCTATACAAAGCATTGAAAGCGACGCTTGGTTGTGTGTGCGCGTATTGATTTAGGAGTGTACGCTTGCGTCACGACCAATGCGTAAACGCTGCATTCCATACGCAATACACTCTTACGCAGCAACTTAAACGACGCACGAACACATTTTTAGTTCAATTAATAACGAGCAATATAGTGTTTGTGTATGAGTCACAGAATATGGGATATATTCAGGGTTTGGCTTATTTCTATTTCTGAAAAATATGAATACGGGTTTTGCTTAAAATATGTTTGACCAATGAGATTACAGAATTCGTGTAAACTAAAGGATAAGATCAACTATAAATGATTTTATTTACACTAGAAAACATCAGTCGCTCCTTGAACACTTGATTAAAAGGGTAATTGTTTTTTGTTTTTGGGTAGCTGTTATGGGGAACATTACAATCTAAGTGCAGATAGGATGCGCGCCTGGCCAGCGACAACTAGTTAATGCGAAATGATCGTGACGGTTTCCTGACGGCAGCGTAATAATAATTGGCGACAGCGCTTTGCATACATAGTTAAAAAGCGCTATAAAAATCTGATTATTATTATTATTATTACATGAGAAGTACTGTCAGAATTTTCATAATTTGATGACATTTTTCTCTCAAATTTGGTCGTTCTTTAATTACATTGCAATGGAATTTTGGTTAATTTAGTTGACACTTGGGGTACTACTTGTTTGAGTGACCATAATATAATTCAAATAATTTTAGACAAAAACTGACATTGAAAAGATAAAAATTAAAGTATGCGATAGGCTCACATAGTGGTTCAAAGCTTCTTGCAATCACAGACCCCTCTGATTCAGTGTTATAGATGTTATATATGTGCTAGGAGAGCTAAAATAATGAGTAACATGATTCAACAGTTCTAATTTGCAACTCATATGCTTATTAATTAGTGAGCATAATTGGCGGATCATAACTTACATTTTTGTTTATACAGATTTAATAATTATTAAGCAAATAATAAGCCTAGAGAGGCGGCGATGGATAACAAGCTCTTTCAAATGCCACAGGTATGCATAAAGACAATACCTGATTAATTAAAGAAGAAAAATAAGCCATGATCCAGTCATTACAATTATCCAATTTCCTACCTGATGTGGTTTCCACTCTTGTTTGAGGAAACTTGATATATTTGGATTTGACCTTGACAGCAGCTAATTGTGACTTTTCTTTGGTGACATACGGAGTAACTACATCTAGTGGTAAGGCTTGAGGCTGATCCATGGTTGGGTAGATGGAAGTATCAAGGGCCAGATCCTGGCGAATTTGAACCGCAACTTCCTGTAAGCAAACAACATTACTGGTATGTATTATCAATAGATATCGGACTACGCACATTTTCTTTCCCAAGGGCTCTGTCACATATTAACGTATGAAGCAAAACATAGGCCTAATATTCTTAATCCCTCTATTGTTTTGTTTTATACATTGTTGTTTGTCATGTGTTCATTAGAAGTGTGTTCAATTCGCTATCCATACGGTTGTGTCCATTATGTATACGTTCAATTTTTATTCATACGGTGGTGTCTATTAGGCATACATTCAGTATATGAAACTTTTGTATGCTAGCCATACGTTATGCTCTATACATTGATGTGTGACTAAGTCCTAAGGACCCCAATAGAAAAAGCCCTAACAGCTTTTCACACTATCTTATTAGAAATATACATGTCTACTCGTATATTTTGGTAGTTTCTCCCTAATTCGAACCTGGGACCTCTTAATAAATATAATCTTAAATACAAGGATTTTCTGTCAAATACAAGAATTTTCTGGAATATGTTATAGTGAGATTCAGTGGGGTAAGGTTTAATAGAGAGGCTTATTTTAGCTATTTATGGCTCTATGCCTAACCATTTCTTTGCCTCTCTTCAGTTTGCATAATTGTGAATAGCCGCACCCTCTTAACAAGTTTGAAATGTAATATATATTCTGGTATATTTAATAACATTTAGCTCATTTTAAGATCTTCAAATATAAAGAGTGTTCAAATTTTCAATAAAATCAAACAGACATAAAGAGAAGCAGTAGGATGATTCTGGATTGATCTAATTGGGTAAATCTTAATAAGCTGAAAGTCTTACCTTTTGTTTACCATCACATCTAATTAGCAGATGCCCTCTCCATGGTAGTTCCACCCCTCTAGCATAAATGGAATGTCTTGGACTCACTAATATCACCACTTGGCTCTTGGGTTGGATCACTCCATTCTGAGGGTTGACTGACAAGACATGTGCAGGCCAAGACAATTCAAAACTGCAAAAACAAAACAAGGAAAACTAGAATTTCAATATATTGCTATACAGGACATACTAAATTAAAAACATTGTATCCTTGATCCTTGATAGTTCATTTTAATTTTTCCCAAAAAAATTTCAACATAAAATATGTCAATTCATGATTACAATGCAAAGGTAAACAAGTTTGGTGCATGATGGGGAAATTTTGGGTTATATAGGTCACATAGCCTCACCGTCCAGTCGCTACACAATGACAAAAATGGACCTCTTCCAGAAACGCCCAGGCATTTTATCTGAGTGAGCCCTACAAATGCCCAGGCGTCTTATTGGACTCAAAAGGGTTAAATAAGTTAATTTTCACAATTAGGCCTAAACAATCTTTGATTGGCATTATGTGATAAACCTAGAAAAAAGCCCTGATTGGATTATTTTTTCACTTTATCAGACAAAAATTTGTTTCATTTTTTTACTTTTGGAAAAAAATCATGTTGTTTTTTTTATCCCGACTGACCAACCTCTGTGCTGTGTCAAACTAAAACTATTTTGTAGGCCGTATAAGCTAATGGAAGACGTTACACAAACTACATTTTTGTTGGAAATATCTCTGGTTTCAAAGATGTATTTCACCAGCACCATGTATTGCAAATAAACTATAATTATTTCAAAAAAGCACACTTTACTGTCTTTGCATACAATTTCCTAAAAATACAGTGGGTGTTGGCATATTTTGACCCAGTTTAACTTAAGCTTATCTTATATTACACAGATATAAGGTTATTGTGAAGTAGATATTAAAACAATGTAATGCGACTTTACTTTGAAGTCCACAGGGGAAAAAGTATACTGCCAGTAAAAACAATGTCTTAAATTCATCTAAGAAATTCTAATACCTGATAACTCTGTTAGTATAATTAATGACAACCACACTGGGTTTAGCATCACTTCTCCTGTTGGATCCATCTGGATTGACTCTGGGTGCTTCCAACATGAGACGCTCAGGAACAACAATCCATGTCTTGGACAGAGCTCCTGGGTCAGGATCAGATGACGGCATAGCTGTTGATGCATCAATGGGGTGGATAGACATAGGCGTAGGCGTCATCTGATCTGGCATGTCCCTGACTGGAGGAGTGAATGGAACCATTTGACCTCTAAGAAAGAAAAAAGATACAGCAGAATATTATACAAAGGCTTTCATAATAAATAATGGATAGTGGATTTCATAATTACATGTTTATAATATGATGTAAATTAAAACACCTACCTTTTAGCCCCTGCATTAGCCACGGACGAATCAACGGCAGTGAGGGTGAGGTTAGCCAGGGGGTCAACACCATCAGAGTCTGAATGGGTACCCACCAATGTGACCATCATATGTGACATAAATATGAAGTAATGCAATAAATGTTTAAAACACATACCTTTTAGCCCCTATGTTAGCCACAGGGGAATCCACTGCAATGAGGATTAGGTTAGCCAGGGGGTCAACACCATCAGAGTCTGAAGGGCTGCCCACCAATGTGACCATCATACGTGACATAAATATGAAGTATTGGCAATAAATGTTTCAAACACATACCTTTTAGCCCCTACATTAGCCATAGGCGAATCCACTGCAGTGAGGGTGAGGTTAGCCATAGGGTCAACACCATCAGAGTCTGAAGGGCTTCCCACCAATGTGACCATCATACGTGACATACAGGAGTAGAAGAGTTGCTGGTCATTGGAACGCAAGGGTAGGTCACATTCTGAAAGGAAATAATAAATACAAATGAATTTACATCATCCCAGGGCTCATTGTTTTATTATCTAAAATACAAACAATATTCATAGGACTAGAATATGCTAGATTCTTTGTGTGTGTGTGTGTGTTTATTTATTCATCCAGTCATAATAATCACTACATATGGCCAAACTATACTTATTATGTGCTATAGTTTATCTCAGAGTACCTTTTCCCCCGTTCGCAGGTTTTTTCTTGCCAACGCTTGTTGTTAAGCACTTCTGCGTACGGATGCACTTACTTACGCACGTATTTGCAGTGCGTGATTTGTTGAATTTGATTGTTTATGCTCACGCTGTTGGCGCGCGCGTTAAGAGTGGCGTACACGGCACGATCTGAAAGGAAAAACAACTCTGAGAAAGAGTATACCAAATATTTGGTGCAACAAGTCTTTTTTATCTAATAATCTTATATACAATTGTAAAGTATTTGGTTTTGGTTTGGTGATGTAAAATCAATACACCCCACTTTTAGTATGTGATGCCAACCATTTGATGGTTTACAACACCCAGCCTCCGTTACTGATTAGAATATGCATTGGAATTAATGTACCAACAAATACTTGTAGCATCACACATTTGGTAGCTTGTTCAAGAAAATTTGGCCCTAAGTCTAGACTAACAATAAACTCCAAGATAGGGACCATAGGGACTGGCCTAAATCCTTTCCCTACTTTTCTAACTACATATGTTTTTCACAAACATCGAAAGAGCATGTTTAAAACAACATGACCTCAAGGGTAGTTATTCCTGAATTTGTGGAATGCCGGAAAGACATTGTGGCTGGTTTTAAATATAAGAAACAAATAATTTTTAATTGATTTGTTGCTCTTTGAATTCATATTTAATTGCCTTGATAGCTTTTCAATCCTTCCAGCAATTTCAAAAATACTTGAAAGATTAGTCTTTAATAGATGTATTTCATTCTTAACCAAATATAAAATCTTATTTGAAAACCAATATGGTTTCCGGCCTAATCATTCAACTAGTATGGCTATACTTAAACTTGTAGACAAAATTGCTAATGCAGCAAATAATAATGAAATAACTGCAGGCGTATTCCTAGACCTCTCCAAGGCATTCGATACCCTTGATCATGATATTCTTTTGAATAAATTGGCTAATTATGGAATAAGGGGAATAGTTTTGGAGTGGTTTAGGAACTACCTAACTAATCGTAAACAATTTGTAGAATACAATAATCACAAATCAACATTAAGAACTATTAACACTGGAATGCCACAGGGCTCAATTCTTGGACCGCTTGGTTTTATTATTTATGTTAATGACATCCCAAATTCTGTTCCTGATTTGTCATTTATACTTTATGCAGATGATACTAGTGTATTCACCTCTCACAAGGACATTGACACACTTAATAATATTATGAATGATGGCATTAGTAAACTGAGTACATGGTTCAAATGTAATAAACTTTCGCTCAATCTTAAAAAAACAAATTATATGCTTTTTGGCACTCATCAAAAAACAAGTAAAATAACTGGCAATTTTAAACTTTCTATTGATAATTCAGAAATAAACAATGTGAAGTCTTTTAAGTTTTTAGGGGTAACTATAGATCAAAATATAAACTGGAAAAATCACATCAATGAACTTTGTAAAAAATGTTCAAGTAGCATTGGCATCATGTATAAAGTAAAAAAATTTCTTCCAGAATCTGCACTGTTAAGCCTGTACCTCACCATGATTGTATCACATTTCAACTATGGGATAACTTCTTGGTGCAGTGCAAACAAAACTGATAAAAATAAATTGCATATAATACAGAAAAGAGCTTTACGGGCCATCAGTAACAGTGAATACAGGAGCCCATCTAATCCACTATTTATAAAATATAATCAACTTAAAGTTTCAGATCTTTGTAAATTGCAAATTGGTACATTTATGTATAAATATAGTCATAGCTTATTACCAGATTCATTCAATAATATCTTTAAGACAAATGCAAATAATCATAATTATGGTACTAGAAATGCTAATAACTTTGAATTTCCTAAGGGCAAACTTGAATTTAGTAACAAATCAATTTCATACCAAGGAGTTAAGATCTGGAATAACATACCAAAGGAAATTAAAAGAAGTGATAATATTAAGTCTTTTAAACATTCTTATAAAAAATCTCTTATATCAGATTACCCAAAGATGGAAAAAGATTCATAAAATATGTAAATATATATTTTCACCTTTTTTCATTTTCATTATTTAAGTACAGTTGATGATTAATGAAGAACCTTAAATTGCAACTTCCCATCCTTTTTCTCTGCTCTGTGGCCATCGCATTGTAGATTGAGAGGATGGCATAGATCATATTTTCAATATTCAACATAAAATTTGTAAATAATCAAAATGAAATAATCATAATGAAACATCCTGTCCTTTCTTTCGACTCTGTGGCCATCGCATTGTGGAATGAGAGGACAGTATGCTAAATTTATGACTCCTTGTAAATTAATTGTGTATAGCTTTCTAGATATTTGGAGTCTGGGACCCGACAGGCTTAATGCTTATTTCCCAGTCCTCCTCCACAATGTTTGATACAGTTGATTGTACTATTTTTGATATGTTGTTACTGTAATTTTTCATATGCGGAAGAAATAAATTCTTATGTCTTATGTCTTTTATTGATCTTGTAACAGCCTAATTTCATTCTGAGGAGTAAAAGATTAAAAATTAAAAATACTTGATACAGTAGTCAAAAAGGGTAATTTTCTCCAATCTAAACCACTTTTTTGTAGGTTCTTTAATTTTTTCTTGATTTTGATATATTTCACCGCATTTATAATACAAAATTTCCAAAAGTTTGTAATTCTTAGTGGAATCCAGGATAGCAATTTTAAATACAACTCATCTGCCTCAAAAATCCAAGCAAATTAAATAGGGGAATCGGTGCTTGCCACCATTTTGATTCGACCGCCGTGTAAACCCAACGTGAAGGTGGCCATCTTAGATTGTCACTCAGGGAGGGTGAGTTATTGTAGCTAAAGTATTTTAAAGCTGCGCATGCCACAGCCCAAGAGTCTTCAAAACAAATTAACAGGTAACCTGGCACGACTAGTTCAGAGCATGTCGTAATTCATGCTCCTGGTAAACAAAGTGCAAATATCGTCTTTGCGTCGAATGAATCCAGACATACAATAACTCTGCTCCATAAGCAACAACAAAATGGCAGCAAGGACTGGTTCTCTTTCTGTAATCCTCTACCAAATCTCACCTTCATTCAGCTGCTCTTCACCCAGAAACTTGGTCTTGAAGTCTACCCCAGTAAGTGGGTTATCGGAAGACAACTTGGCATTGATACTCTGACCTTGTTGTAATGATCTGTATAGAAAAAAGGCTTATTTTAACCTTAACTTTTCACAAAGTATCTGGTGGAATAAAATACAACATGCTTATTTTTTGGTGTATATATATATAAATATAGTCCCATATAAGCTAGCAGATTAAGGAAATTTTATTGCAATGGATTGGTTTAAGAAAATTGCATTCACATTGGGTTGAGCTTAGTATGAACTCCAAAGTGTCATCAATCAATCAATCAATCTTTATTTGTTTTCATCTCACATAATAGACAATGATAATTTAAAATGATACAGTTTAAAATTATACTACATAAGTCTATACAGAGATG
>JXSR01S045079.1:6000-16979 GCA_000969725.1 Ophiothrix spiculata
CACATATGTGTTCATATAGGAATTTGAAAGTGTCGCTTTTGTGCATTTTCTCTATTCTTGAAACAGTTCCAACTTTTTCCAGGTTAATTTTATACCCATTTCTTTCAAAAATGTATTCATCTAGCAATGGTATACCCATTAAACAACAGGTTATATGGGTATATACAACTCGCCTCTTTTCTAGCTAAATAAAACGAAGAGTACAGCATAAATGTATGCTAGAAATTCCACTGAATTCCGACCATTCGTTTTCAAGTTTACACGCTTTTCGATATTTTTGAAATATCTATTATAGGCTACTATGTTGTAATTACTGTTTGGGGCTAAATGGATTTAAATATTTTTGTGATGAAAACTGTCAAAAATTGGTGTTTAAAATAGTTGTAATAATATAAAGGTTAGAAAATGCAACAAACAAAACGATTCGGCCAGACTGTCCATTGATCTTTAAGCTAAACCATTTGAATACTAACCATACCAACTGCTGATGACGCTAGTTGACCTAACGAAAACGTTCCTGGTAAGCGGTAAATTTGTGTAGTGTTGAAGTTAAATTCAATTTCCACATTTGAATACTGTCTCAGCTTTTTTACAGGCTTAAATTATTTTCAGTTCACATATGTGAATCGATTTTACATAGTACTTTACAAACATTTTATATGCATATGAAATTTAGATCATTGATAAAAAATAGACAAAATGTGGTATGCTATTTTAAGTTTCTCCTCTTTGTAATTGAAGGGGCATTGGACAAGTTTAGCATCATCCCCTTTTTATCCCCAAAACAGTTTGAGATTTTTGCATCATTTGAAGTACTAGCGGGAATAATGGCAGCATGCACAGTTTCACGGTCAAATTCAAATCTTATGTATCAAAATATTTAGAGATTCTAGGCAGTGACAACTAATGGAGACAGATTACTGCATTTGAGCTGACTTTATTATGTCCATCATTCTAAAGATTTGAAGTTGGGTTGATGAAAAGATCGACTGTGTCTATTATAGGCTACTGTGTTGTAATTACTGTTTGGGGCTAAATGGATTTAAATATTTTTGTGGTGACAACTGTCAAAAATTGGTGTTATAAAACAAACAAAACAATTCGGCCAGACTGTCCATTGATCTTTAAGCTAAACCATTTGAATACTGTCTCAGTTTTTCTACAGGCTTAAATTATTTTCAGTTCACATATGTGAATTGATTTTACATAGTACTTTACAAACATTTTATATGCATATGAAATTTAGATCATTGATAAAAAATAGACAAAATGTGGTATGCTATTTTAAGTTTCTCCTCTTTGTAATTGAAGGGGCATTGGACAAGTTTAGCATCATCCCCTTTTTATCCCCAAAACAGTTTGAGATTTTTTCATCATTTGAAGTACTAGCGGTAATAATGGCAGCATGCACAGTTTCACGGTCAAATTCAAATCTTATGTATCAAAATATTTAGAGATGCTAGGCAGTGACAACTAATGGAGACAGATTACTTATGTATCAAAATATTTAGAGATTCTTTTATTTTTAATTATCGTTGTCGACAACGGTAAATACTGCCCCCTAGAGTTGAAACTTCAAAATTGGTTGTATCAGGAGATCTAAGGGGGCTGGCATTTTCTTTGGAAGGGGGTGGGTCCCAAAAAAGCGGAGTGACTTGGCAATATTTTTCATGACCCCCCCTATCCGAAAGCTGAAAATGTTATGACCCCCCCCCTACCAACACAACCCATTATTTTGTGACCCCGCCGCATGTTAAAGGAATTAGAACCAATATGAAATTTCTGGTCACTTGTTTGTTTTTCAATACAACATTGCCAAGGCAAACTATATGAGAGCTTGAAGTTACACCCACGGCAGCCTGGCATCCATGTTGATAATCCTGAGATGTACTATCATGTACATTCTTTGGGGTCCGCTCGCCAGTCCGACGACTCGCTAGTCCGAAAGCTCGCTAGTCCGAAGGCTCGCTAGTCCGAAACGTTATTCAATGGGGAAAATATAACCTTGAAAAAGGCTCGCTAGTCAGTAAAAACAGCTCGCTAGTCCGAAGGTTCGCTAGTCTGAATATGAAAATAGGCTCGTCAGTCCGAATTCTAAAAGCAACTCGCTAGTCCGAATGTTAAAAACGGCTCGCCAGTCCGAATTTAAATAACAGCTCGCTAGTCCGAATTTCAAAATAGGCTCGCTAGTCCGAATTTTGAAAACAGCTCGCTAGTCCGAATTTTGAAAAACTGTAATAGAAATATGCACACATTTTGTCATATTCGGACTTGCGAGCTGTTTTTAAAATTCGGACTAGCGAGCCTATTTCAGAATTCGGACTAGCGAGTCTATTTTGAAATTCGGACTAGCGAGCCTATTCTGAAATTCGGACTAGCGAGCTTTTATTTAAATTCGGACTGGCGAGCTGTTTTTAACATTCGGACTAGCGAGCCTTTTTCATTTTTCGGACTGGCGAGCCTAAATTAAAATTCGGACTAGCGAGCTGTCGGAGTAGCAAGCCGTCGGACTAGCGAGCTTTCGGACTAGCCACTAAATGTACATTCCAAACTCTAGTTTGACTAATTTGCCTCATTGAATATCAACCTTTGGGGCAGCTTTTGACTCTTTTCTTACATTTGCTGCAGTATATTTGGGACCCACCCCCTTCTGAAGAAAATGCTAGCCCCCTAATGCAAACTCAAAGTTTCTTTTGATTCATCTGCAATTTATGATGTGAAAGGAATGTTTTACAAACAAATCTTTGCCTCTTTTTTGATATGTAGTGTCAATATACACGTTTAGAGAATAGCCTCATACCCACAATCAACAAACAAAACAAAATTCTAATTTTTGACTTTTGAGGTTTTGATCAAAAATTTCCCAATATTTGGTAATTAACTGTTATTTGCTAACATATGAACTGTAAATCATCCACAAATAAAATTTTCAAAATTTTGTCCAATGCCCCCCTTTACATTTTGAAATATATTTGATATAGTACTTAGATTGGATTTTTTTGCATGGTAGAATCCAGGTTGTCAGCATAAATGAAAGACTAGAAAATGAGTTTTATGGGTTTTAAATAAATAAATTAATACTGGGGATTTATAGTGTGCTATGCCTCCCAGATTTGTAATTCCACGTGGACTCTGCACACTTTACATGTGTTTGCTGACCACTGTGACCCAAGTAAGCTCCATTCCACACCTCTAGGGGCGCTGAACCTTGATCAGCCCACATAGCATTGTTGCGCGAGATTTTATTGGATTGGGGAGGCCAGGGGAATTTGTGGTTTTTCCTGGATTTTTCAGAGTTTTTTCTTAAAATACCGTAATCACCGACTTCATGTTCTTAAAATTAATACCCTAAACGCTGATTTGTGCTTCTAAAAGTATACTCTTTTTTTTCATAAAAAATACTTTGCCGTCGAAGGCGCGGGTGAAAAAAAATGTCGCCGCCTTCGGCGGCTAAAAGAAAAAACTTGACTCGACTCCAACTTCCATGCCCCCCTGAAAATCAAATGGTGCGCCCCTAATGGCCCATTCTCACCCAGTGTATTGATACCAGATGTGTTATTCGAAGAGGAAGAGGCCTTTTTTATTTTTGAGTTTTGGACATACTGGAGGATTAATCAAAACAAAATATGCTTTAAAATGCTTTAATTGAACTGAAGCAAATCTATTGCATAGACTTAAACTTCAAACTTTTTTACAAATAAGTTATGCATAAAATACAAAAAAAAAAAAATTCAAAACCCTTAAAAAACGATGCGGGATGGGACAAGAAACATGTTTATTTTTTTACTTGGCCTAAAGTCAAATTGCATTTATAGCATATTGGGAATTGGGTTGACTACATTTGCAGAGTACCTCCCACCAGATTACAGAGCAGAGCTACTGAAGAGCTACTGTACGTAGTTGCAATAAATTTTGCATGGGGTTCCTTTTTAAAGGGTTGTAGCAATAAAAAATTGGCAAATGAAAGTCATTAACAACTAATAACATGAAGGTGGCTGCACTGAAACTCACAGCATAAGTTGCCATTTGCAAATTTAAAACTTTGCGAAGTGTGAATAATGTTCAAATTGAACTGGAGTCTCCATAAAATTAAATTGCGATATAAGGCCTAAAAAAATTGTTTGATCGGCGTAACCAGACCGACCCTAACTTTACCACTGACCCTAGATATTTTTATTTTTTTGAGCATGGTAAAAAACCTCCAAATCCCAAATTTGATGGGAATCTATTCATGGGAGCCCAAGATATGGCTTGCAGGACATTCAAAATGACAAATAAAAGATGTTTTACAGAAAAAGTGAAGATGTCTTTTATATGTGCCATATATTTTGTGTTCTTGTATGTGAAACATAGAATTAGAAAATAAAAAAAGAATTACAAAAAAAAAATTCGACCTACCCTACCCTATTTTTTTTTCTATGTTACACCAATCAAACAATTATATTTTTTTGGCCTAAATATATTGCAGTATCTTCTTGCCTATCCTGTATCAGCTGTTTATCAGAATTATAAGAAAGGTGAGAGACCGTCTTGTTTGCATGTTGGCTGGGCTCATTGGGAATCATGATTCATCAGTTTATCAGGTTCAAAAGTTTAAAGGGTTCGAGACCTTATGGAACCAGGAATCCATTGATAAGGAGTGATTTGTTCAAGAAAATGATGTCTGTCGGGAGGGGGGGAAGAGAATTTGAGTATGAAAATGATGCGCGGTACTTGGAAATGACTTAAACGTCAAATTGCCATGAGAAGCGAAAAGGGGTTAGTACAAAAGGGGTTATTCGGGTAGCAAAATCAGGCTTGATGGGTTCATTTTTCAAAATTTAGTAAAAAAATAGTGCAAATTTGGGCAGAAAAAATGTAGTTATTGATTAAATTTGACTCAACATTTGGGAGATTTGGTATATGGATGGGTCCCTTTTTTTTGAAAACTGGTATTTGGATTGGTGGCTTTTTCAGTTTTCAAAAAGGCATGTCCCTATCCAAACCAAATTTGAGTACACCCCCCAGGACGACTCCCAGATGGCTTGACTCACAGTAGAGTTTTAAAATTTATCTTTGCCTGCGATGTTAATAACAGGGAAATAGAATATATCCAATATCTTGCATGTCATAGATAATAATGGAATAATGCAAATGATCTATAGCTGTTTAAATTCAAAAACATGTTGGCAACTGTCAGTGCAACAACATTTATCTGATAAGCTGTCCTGTCATGCAAAGTTATGCGCTTGTCAGTTGTTTATCCGGTCCCTGGGTACCTGGGCACTACTGGGGAAATTTGTCAAATTCAGGCCTGGTCAAATTTGTTCCCTTTAAATGGACAAATTCCCTGCCATTTTCTACCAACTTCCCGTAGGACAGGGCATTTTCAAGCGCTGTATCCCCATCCCGGCCGCGGCCCCAATGCAATGAAACATCACCGTCTAGCTAAAAAAAAAACCACTTTAGGGGAAACAGCCAAACTTAGCTATTTCTTAATGTATTCTTAATGTACTTCTTTGTTTTAAGAGCGTTTCAAAGCGCCAAATTTGTGCGCGCGTGCCGCTAGTTGAGAATCCCCGGACTAGCTCAACTCATTTCTTGACCCATATATGTTCATATCAAGCAACTGTCATACCCACGTACATATTCTCCTTTGGCAGGGATGTCCACATTGCACAAACCCCCGTCTAATCATTACAAATTCCCTATATGGTAGATCCAGGGTACTACAGGGTGGGAAAAAGCTACATAAAAAAGATTTGATAGATATGCGCCGCATATGTTTTCCAACATAGGAGGCTTGAAAATGGGGTCTTTAAAGCAGCACGTATGTGCACATGTGTACCTTCCATAAATCACATCCCTCATGATAGCTTTGTCATCTGATTGGTGAAAGTGGGGCTTTGATTTTAACTACATGCTCTACAGATTTACTATGCCTGGGGCATAATTTTGTCTAGACCTGCTGTATTTACACACTCAAAGGTTACATTTGGGTAAGCGGATTAGCCCAGCAGTAATTTCCCTAGCTTTGGTGTCCTGAGTTTGATTTTCGGTCCCATTGCTGTATGGGCATTTGTTTTCAGTCCGGGGGTGTATTTCACAAAGGTGATCGTAAGTTCTATTCGTAAGTTCATTCGTAAATCTTAAAAACGATTGTGCTATGAATGACCGAAAGATCCATTTCACAAAAGGTTATGTAAGTAAGAGCTACGAACGAAGATATGAATGGTCGTAACGGATAATGACTGTAAATGGTGCTGTGTATATTTCACAAAGAGTTACGAATGTTCGTAGGTTTGTAAAAACGTGCGTAATTACCAAACACCAATGGTGCTCTTTAAAGAGCTCTGGCGTTTTTTACGAAGATATTTACAAATACATTTAATCGTAAGTTTTTCGTGAAATAAACTTATTCTTAAATTTACAATAGAATCTCAGTACTTACGAACGGTTTGCAATACTTACGAACGTTCGTAACTCTTTTGAAATACACCCCAGATTTTGAAAGAGAATAGGGTTTACTGACTTGTGCATGCATTGAGGGATAGTCCAGTTTTTCCCCTAATAACTGAATGTTTTGTTCAATCTATATCAATTTTTCAGAGTTTTTATGGCAGTGAGTTGGTGCAGTGGGTAGTGAATCATGGGCTAGCAGCGTCCAGGTCGCAGGCGATAGGCCTTTGTAAAGAATTGGTAGAGTGTGATATCATTAGACATGGTAAGTAAGGAAACAGCCATGTTTTACTTTTTAAAGACTTTTCTTGTTAAGTATAATATTGGATCATCTTAATGTGCACTTCTCTGTGTACTCTAACTGACCTCCTGTTTTAAACATTGAATAAAGACAGATTTTGAACCCCAGAAGAAATAAACTATAAAGTTGCTATCTAGAGGTTTTCTTGTGTCATCCGTGGCTATCATCTTAAAGGGGCATTGGATAAGTTCGGCATCATCCCCAAACTTTTTTCCCGACGTTTCTAGGTTAAATTTTCACTTTATTTGAAGTGTTAGCGGTATTAATGAAAGCACGAAAGTTTCATTGTCAAATTCAAACCCTATTAAAATATTTAGTGTCTTTCATTATTATCGTTGTTACGCCTGGAAGTTTACGGTTAATTACATAACCATTTCAACGAATAAAAAAACGTTTGTTTAACTGTTTAACCATATATGACTGTTGAATTTTGCAACTGTAATAAACTATTGTCTTCAAAACACTTTTATTTAACAAAGTCATGCAATCAAGACAGCTTTGTTTCTCTGGCAAATATTTTACTACCCTGTGCAATGTAGTAAACAATGTGAAACCTACATACAGGGCCGCGCCATTGTATATAGTCATCCAAATAGTCCACTGGATATCCCATCTTTACGTTGTGTTCTACTAATGATTTTTGATTTCAAAATTTCTTTTTCTGCAGTTACCAAGGAACATCACTTTAAGGATGAGAGAGTACTGTATGAATTTCATCCAAACATACCCCAGCTGAAGGTGATGGATTTGTTTGATTTAGATGAGAGGCCACGTAGCCTGAATACCGAAAGCCCTCTATTGAGAAGACATAGTCAGCCTGTACATAATTTGGCCTCACCAAAGCATTCACCCCACAGAACACCAAATAATATTGGTACGTTATTTTTACTTGATCTGTTTGGCATGAGAGATTTAATTGGTGATACCTTCAACAGAGGCCTAAAAAATTATGCTGGTAGCATGATTTGAGAAATTTGGGACAGAAAGAAGAATTTTAAAAAAATTGTTATTGTAAGAATCAGTTATGTGTGGAGTCTATGAATTTTAAAATAGATTTTATCCCAAAGAGCATGAAATTTTTCAGTTCTGTACTAAAAATTAGGGACTGAAGAGCTAACCAGAAGCCAATTGTTATATTTCCTGGCATAATATAAATCTGCTGCAGAAAGTTAGATTTTAAATTAGGAGTTCTGTCACATTACAATATCTAAGTTTCTAGATAGAAACACTAGATGCCAAAGTTTTTTTTCAAAAAAAAAATTGCAGATCTAGGAGTACATGAAGCAAAGATTATGAATTCAGTGATTCCAGAAGACATCCAGTGTTTCTAAATGGTCTACAGCTCTGAATATGAGCCATAGTGTCTTATTTTTAAACCACCCTTGGACTTTTGACGGCTAAATCTTAGCAATACAATGATAATGCTGAAAACAGTATACATCTTGGTGATAATTAAACTGAACCAGAGGTGTTTTGCCCAAAATAAATTGAAAAATTATGTAATAACTTGTTTTTAAATGCATCTGTTTCAAAACCAGAACAAGGTGGTCGGAAAATATGTGTGGGTTAGCACTATATTGCGCCTACCCCTTCAATTGTTTGATTTCCACTCTCATGTTGCAGGAGGCAGATAATGTATGCTCGCTGGTTTCAGAGAGCCTGTTGTGTTAGTGGCAATGTCACATTGACATCAAAAAATGAATAAAAGTGCAAAACCTCAACTATCTCTTTATTAAAATCCAATAATCTTGTTGACTTTTTCAGATTTAGCACTAGGCCCTTTCAGTTTGGAACCTACCTCATATAGTGGCGATGAAAATAGAAATATTCGAAAGTTAAGTCCAGGTTCAGGGTCAGATACGAGCTCACCTCTCGTGTCAAGGGTCAGGAAAATATCAGGGTCATCACGCTCCATGTCACCGGTTCGGGGTCGGGTCAGTTCGGATGAAGAATACATGGTGAAACGCACCGTAAAGGTAAGTAAACAGTATTCAAAGTTGAAGTTTCAAAATATAAATTAGAGAGTCTATTTCACATTTTCATGTTAAATCATAAATTCAATTTTTTCCTGTTTAGATATCCAGTGTCTTTTGATTTTAGCCTATTTTGACCTCTGTAGCGTTACCGTAATTTCCAGAATGTAAACCGCAGCTTTATACGCCAACAAAAGCCTGTGCAACTTATACGGCGTGATTTTAATCTTGATCAATAAGGATACTTGCCGTTCATTTTCTGTGACTGAATTTTAGGTGCAAGACTGAAAAAGATTGCACCTTTTTTGCATTATGAAATGTTATTTTCAAAGAAGAAAATCAAAATTTTGATTGTGTGGGGGGTATTCGGGTCCACTGGGTTCCCACCAGAATCAAACCTGTGTGTGCATGTGCATTTGTGTGTTTTGAGTATCTGCATATTATTTCCAAGATGTGATGCATCAGTGGACAAGATCAGAATACTCTCCAATTTGTTCCTCATGCCAGAATAAAAATGGTTCCAAGTCAGGCATCTCTCTTCTTAGTCTATTACCCCGTTCAGACACACTAAAAAGTCTTCTTTCAAGTCAATTTTTAATTACAAACACCACATTGAATTAGCGAAAAGTAACTTGACTTACGACTGTTCACACGTGCTACGATTTTGAAGTCGAATTGAAATGAACTTGACTCATTCCAGGTCAATGCGCTGTAGAAGTAAACACAAATTCAACTCGACTTACGACGACAGGTGTACACTGTACACACATACAAAAAGTTGTCGGTTGTCGTTGTTAGTCGAGTTACTTACTAACGCGACTTAACTTGCTTTTTAGCAAGTTGAAAATTCGATGTAAGACGACTATTTGAAAGACGACTTAAGTCGACTTGAACTGTTCACACACAAGTGAATTTTGAACTCGATATAACTCGAATATGACTAAACATGACTAAAGACGACTTTTTGGTTTTGTCTGAACGGGTATTTGACTGCATCAATGATAGTTTCTTTCAACAAACTATTTCTGTCCATCTATCTACAGATTGCTGGTGATCAAGTTGGGTTTGGGTTTGTGATTCGAGGCGATGGCCCATCATATGTACATACAGTAGACCCTGGCGGTCCGGCAGCCGCTGCAGGACTAAAGGTAGGACTGATTAGAATTCGTCTATTCATAGGGTGGGGTAAGTTGGAGGTGATTAAGTTGGTTTTGGGTTTGTGATTCAAGGGGACCATTAAATGTACATACAGTAGACCCTGGCTGACCAGCCGCCACGGAAGGGCTAAAGGTAGGGATGATGCTTGCAAATCATGTCATCTCCATAGGCTACTCCATCAGTAAATGACACACTTTCTCATTCTACACAAGAACATATACAAAGTTTTGAGAACCATTTCAGATTTGTAACATATATCAGTCAAGGATTCTTATTAGTCAAAAATATTGAATTTAATAGAGATGACCTCAAATATGAAATGTGGATCGTAGGTAATGAATTGCCCCTTTAATATGGGTGTATAAAAGGCTACTATTCATAGTGGTTCTTGATTGTGTTCTGCATAAGGCCTAAAAAAAAATGTTTGTTTGCCCTCCACGACCGACCCTAAAAATGGCAAAAATTTGGGTCGCGATTTTAGGTTTTTTTTTTTTTCTTCAAACATGTAAAATATGAAAACTCAATATTTTCGATGTGAAACGTAAAATTTAGCGGTATAAAGTCAAATTTAATAGTATAAAATGCATATTTCCTCTAAATAGTGACCCACAATCTTTGATTAAGCCCTGCATTGCTTGGTATTCAAGATAAAATCCATGGAATGACATCAGTCTTTAAACTATAATTATGTGAAGTGTAAAAAAAAAAAAAAAAGATCAACCGACCGACCGACCCAAAATTTTAATTTTTCCACTGGAGGGCAAACAGACAATTTATTTTTTTGGCCTAACCATACCGTATTTCAGTTACTGTAAACAGGGTTATTTTTGCGAGGGTTTTAATTTCAGCGAATCAGCATTTAATAGGGAATATAATTCCCCGCAAATACATTTATTTCATGTACAGGCCTATGTAATGAAGCATTAAAACACTAATTTAACACGCGCAAAAAGGCTGCGATTGTCTGGTTTCACGAAAAATTCTGCTCGCGAAAAATATTTCCGTTTACTGTAGGGTCATTCCAAAGTAACGTTTGTGACCAAAATAATGATTTTTTTCAACTTAAATGGGCTATAACGCCTGGAATACACAAGCTATGAAAATAATTT
>JXSR01S045080.1:27890-47304 GCA_000969725.1 Ophiothrix spiculata
CAAATATCTTTGTTGCTTTTTTTATTCTGATCTAACCGATTTTATTTTTTTGACTGTTGATTTTAATGCCTTTTTAACTTGCTCGAGTGCATTCGTTTTCACAACCAATATAATAATAACCACAAAAAATGCTGTATTAGCTTTGTAAAATATAATCATTACTTATATGCCAGTATCTTCAAAATGTTCAAATAAAATGATTTCTTAAATTTACTACCCGTTTAAAGAGTCAATTTTATTCATAATTCGAAGAATTCCTTGTAGTATTGAGAAAAAACTATACTGGGAGATATATTCAATTGGTAAATCATTGTGCAGTGGGATTTTTCTCCTTTTTATATCTCCGGAGATTTAATCACTATGGTATATACAATACTATATTGTTCTTCTACTTGTCAGTGGTTACATGATATGTCAGAGTTTAGTACAATGGCCTAGATAAAATAAGTAAATAGTAAAAGACAGCACAATAATAAATATATGCTCTTTAAATAATAAGATATCCACAAATATCACACAAGATGAGTTCAATGAATAAGCAAATCAAAACTTAAATATTACATCAAAAGAACTATCTCCTCAGCATATCTCAAAAGTAAATCATTCATAAGAGACAACCACACAAACACGCATACACCCAAACATGCCCCCTCGCATATATACCGTTCTACCAAACAGATATACTTGAAAGTGTACTTTAATACAAGACTACTGAATTTTCAATTATAGCTGAAATGTTCAAATGATTTCAAGTTTATTATCTTTACTGCGCGCTCTTCATTTAACATAACACGCAACGTAAAACCTCTCCCTAATACTCCTGGAGCTATTCCCAAACTTGATTATGTGTCCATAACAAAACATTTGATGCAGCCTTAACCCACCTACGCATGACAACTAAGGCTCTTTTTTCGTGAAACTTTATGTATGAATATTGTAATTGGACAACAGAACAGAAATCCTTCTAAAATCAAGCTTAATTTTAAACTAAGAATTAAAGCAATAATATTATAAGATTTGGTTGCAAAAAATCTTCGGGATCTTGAATTTAATTCAACAAATTACTATACCTGGAAAAGTATTCAACTTTGGGTCAAATCATTTGGATGGTTTCAATATCTATCAAAAATAAACACATTTAGTCACAAAATTCATAGATAATAGCGAGTACTCTGTTAGTAACATCTAATTTTGCTTTAAGCAACTTATGATGATAAATGTTGAAATATACTTACCTATCTTTTCACGTACAGTGTCCCGTCATAAAGCATCAGCAAGTTTCATTTTCTTCTTTTATGCTAACCTTTAACAAATTATTTATAATCTAGGGGCGACTTAAAGCTGCATAAGTGAAAAAATCGTGTTCACTCTAATTCTCCTCCTTTGCACGTTATCCTTATTGAAGTTTTTTAAGTGTTGGTTTTGCAGTTTATAAGCTTTTATACGTGGCTATAACCTACTCAAAATCGACTGCTCCATCAGTGAGATTGACAGTAGACATTATCAAGCATAGGTGATCTGTTAATATACCAAACAATGGCAATTTTAATTTTACACGTTTCTTATTGAAAATATATATTGTCCCTTTTACCAGTTTTTTCATCACCCTCAAGAACTCACTATTAACTTATTTGTTGAGATATTGCATGTTAAGGTCAAATTTTCAGGTTAAAGTGTGTTCCCGTCATTGGCAAGGCCTTGTGAAACTGAGACATTTCTTGAGATATTGCCATCAAGGAATTTTATATATTTTTGGTTTTACCCGAAGAGTTTTTTACCGATAATAAGGATATTGAGGAATAATACATGTATTTACAAAACATGGTCATTAATATTACTTTTGCCCGTATTTTTCTAATTCAATGAATAATACTTCATACTACTTATGAAACTTTTTCAATATGTTTCTATGGGCTAAACATTTACATATATATAATGATGCCTGATTTTGTTCATATTTGAATGAAAAAAAAGTTTTGGAATGTGACTTACTAGATTATGCAACTACGCAAAAATAGACAAGAAAATTAAATATTGTTAATGTTTTAGGCGTTATAGGCAAATAGGTAAAGTTTCAGAATACTGTAAAATGAAATTAGTATGACGATTTTTTAGACTAATAAGAGATGTTTGTTTTTGCATGAACAAGATAATATATATTTTTTGACTGTACGGTATGTCTTGTTTCATAAGAATCTTTTTGAACAAGCTTCTAAAGATCTTCATCTATTAAAAGGCTACCTGTTTAAAGTGTGTGAAAAACTCGTGTAAACTTTTCTTCTTGATAATTCATATTTCACGACAAAAGACTTTAAAGATAAAAGAGCATTTTAAATCTTACACGGGTTATCTACCTCCGTTTCTGTTAACCAGAAACTCTCCGTGATTTCCAATAAACGTAACAACTGCATCAATGAAAATGGATATTTCTTGTAAATTACAATTAGGGAATATGAGTGGATTTGTATTGATTTTTAATCCTTGATTGTATCTTCTTACATGTGTTAATAATGCTGGCCAAATATATTTGACAAGTTTTGATATTCGTACAGTTTCTTTGGTTTCCTTCGGTTTACACTCTAAATAAGAAGATTATAATGCGTGAAAACGTCAGTTCGATAAACAAGTAACGTGGTCCGTATTGCTGTGAAACCGAAATTCAATTCCACAATAACCATGGTAACAGGGCTTATTTAATTCGTTTTTTAAAATATTTTCAGAAAATATGCAATTATGATGATTTGGAATGTTTAATCAAAAAATCAGAAAAATAATATCAGAAATATATATTATTTTTGATTTTCTAATGATCATTTAAAAAAATGCTAATGCCAAAATGCTTAAAGCTAAGGCCATATAAGCCTTAAGTCCACCTGTAAATATTTTGAGAGCAGCAAAATGGTTTTCATTTCAGTCAGTTGAATGGATGCGTATGGACTACGTATAGTTGAAATAAAAGTCATTAGCATAGCTTTGAAGGGTGATGCATTGTTTTTACATAGTTGATGCATTCGTTCATTGCGTACATAAACCTGAAAATTCTCAATGATCAGTATCAATATAAATATTTTCAATCCTATCAAATTTCATAAATTCAAAAATCGACTGGGATTGAGAACTAATAATATTTGATGATGTCTACAGTCCTCATCATATATATTCCGAAATGTGACTGCGTACTACGTTCAAAGCGCAACTGTAATATTCCTCATGTTTCTTACTAAATTGTGATTTTGTTTAGATATTGCCCATGTGGCCAGGAGACATACATAGAAAGTTCCGGTTGCCTGAGGGGTCGGTCGTACAGGATTTTGTAATTTCCGCAAGCTGAAAGTACAATCTCCTTACCTTACCTTGTCGTGCCTCCTTCATATTAGGGTTTAAAAGATTTTGAGTAGAAACATAATTACATTTACGGTGAACTATTTATGGTTTAATACCAATTGTTTTTCCACGATATAAAGACTCCAAAAAAGTATCTATGCCCTTACCTCGAAAAAAAAAATGGTTCGTGCGCAAATATGGAATTTGTAAACGTAATTTAAAGATTGCACAAGCAATTTTTTGAGGTGAGGCGATACTGTTTTGGAATCTTTATTTAACCCAAACGTTTTATTTGAAGATTTGGTAGGATTTTCAGGTATAAAATTAAATGCATTCTGAATCCCGCAGTGCATTGTGATTTTACTTAAATTTTATATAACATGATTATTGTCTCGGCAAACTAAAGATTACTGACATTCATGACAATCATGCAAAGTTAATGCCTTAGTTGTAAGATGTAAACAAAGATTTTCAATGTCCAGTTGCATGAGATTGAACTTAATTTTCAGCTAAGATGTAAACAAAGATTTTCAATGTCCAGTTGCATGAGATTGAACTTAATTTTCACATTTGTCAAAATTTCAAAAGCCAGTTTTTCTGTTTTAAATTATGGTATGTCAATGTATGTCATTATAGGGTCTTTTAGGGTTCTTAATTGAAAAACAGGCAAACATATTTTTAGTCAAAATTTCAAAATTAAGGGGCTTTTTTGTGACGTAATAAAAAAATAACGCAAAGATTCCAAAGTATATATTTGTTAAACCTCATCACAACTAGTAAATGTTATTATTTGTAACACTACATCAAAAATAAACAGATTTTTTTATTCGGCACTGCACTGTATTTTCAGAAATGATTATACCGCATCATCCCTATAATTATTGTTATATTTTCTATGGCTTTCTATGCTATTTTTGCGCAGAATCTGTCATCTTTCTTCTGTTTTTGATAAACAGTAGTGATCAATCTTTTCTTATTCACGGAAGGCAAAAGTTGGTAGATAAGATACAACAGCCTTGAGATTTCTTTTTATATTTTCTTTATTGACATTTATTCGTCCTTGGAAGCTTTAACGAAGCAAATATGCATTTTGTCGTACTTTACTAATTGCTTTGTACCTAAATACATTAGAGTCGAAACGTTGCACGTTGTAGAAGGCGGTATTTTGAAGGGGAAAAATTATACAAAAACGTCCAAAAAATGTAACCAATACAGATTCATTGAATAAGAATAGGCAATATACAAAAAATAACTAACAAAGCCGCAAAAAAATCTTTACCCGCAAAAATTATCGACCCAAAACCCTACCCAGAACATCCCAATTATCACCTACATTAAGGTACATTTTGTTTTTGCTACATAAGGGTTTTTTTTCTTCAAATAATTGAAGAATTTACATAATGAAGAAACGCGGACTTAGACGCTATAATTGTTAAAAAAACTGTTTTAACTGTTTGAATATATATGGGTATAGTGACTTTTTGATAGTTTATTTGATATATGATGTTACAAAATATTAAAGTCATATCCCTTTTCCATTTTTCTGTCAAGTTTTAGGAAACATCAAGTATATCCTGATTTCCAATGAAGTAAAATCTGTTTAAACTTTTAGCATTGTACTCTCATCTCAGATCATTCAGCATGAGACTCTAAAACATTATTTTGTTCGTTTTATTCTATATATCTGGTGACATCTGTTAACTAAATATGATTTACATGTATTCTTAGTACATCATTTTGTCCTAAGTTCATCTTTTAATGGCAAGTAAAGCGCAAATAAATTAAAGCTTACAAAATAGGATCGTGCTTTTTTTAATTGAGCTTGAGCCCTTTACATTATTGTTAATAAATCATTATTCCGTTTTCCGTTCATAAATTCTTGGAGATTATTATTTGTAAGAATTAGTTGTAGGAGTGCAAGCATAAGCAATATGAAACAACATGAACTCATAAAAGAACTTAAATCTGAGATATCAGCAAATGAACCACTTATTTCCATGAATCAAAAATAGCAATTATCATGTGTTTTGAATTTCATATAGTATTCTGCACTCAAAATTTCTTTAGGGTACTTAAAGTAGATTTATATGAAAATATGTACATTATTGAGATATCCCAGTTGTCTTTAAATGCCATGTATGTCAATAAGTACTCGGAACAACAGAAAACCTTAATTGAATTAAAACAAATTGAAAAAGACAGCTGCTTTTCAAAAATATATCTATGTTGGCAAACAAAATAAAGCTACTGTGAACAAAAACATATATAAATCCGAAGCCCTTGATCAATTAGTAATCATATCTTAATTTTCTGGAAATGTTGAACGTTGTTTTACATTAATGAGAATTGAGGTAATGACGTATTCAAAAACAATGAAAACATAAAATTAGATTGTGAAATCAAAGCTATCTATACCTAACGGAGACTTGGTAATAGAATCAATCTTGCCTGTAAGATAAATATTTTATATGAGATTAATTTATTAAGTGGGTGCGATGGTAATAACCATACTTGACATTTCACATAGATTTTGCTTAACAAACAATTTACAATTAAGAAGTTCAACAACATTATTTGTAGTTTTCATCCTTACGTACTCACACGATCCTCTCTAAAATCAATTGCTCACTGTTGCAATGAGGCATTGGCTTTTCTTTTATGTCGTGTACCTCATTAAAGCCACACAAGCTATATAAAAGAAAATAACAAAATCAGTGGAGTCAAATCGGAAGGGACCTTATTTGTTTCATGATAGCGGATGGTGTGGATTCATCCATTTACCAACGAAGGCGGCCTAAATTTACGCTAATTTCGCAATTCAGACCAGTCGAAAATCGCTTGTGTTTTTATTTATCTGACGAGCAAGAAACAGAAACTCATGAAACTACCCCATTCAATTGAGCTGTTTGTACTATTTTAATGAATCTGAAAACTTTGTACAATAACGTTAGAGAATCACATTGTTTTACTTTTAAGATCAGCTCCTACATGTTTTTAGTCATCTATCTGGAGGAGAAGTCTGTTTTGTCAGTATGTTGTTTTACCCTGATCAAATCAATCATAATTTGGCCCTATTAAAACAAAGGGACTGTTGTTGAAATATCATGAGGTTCTGTTTCGGAATATTAATTCGTGTTTCATGATATAACATTTTAAGCATTCTTAATGGCTTATTATAACCCTGTATTTAGCCAATGAAGTACATACATCATCGTGTTAAAAAGGCTTAAAGCATTACAATGACATGGCTTTGGTTTGAATTTTACAAATTATTCATTCTACAACAATCGAGCCGACTTTCCTTATTATTTTCACAGATGTTCATCTCCTATAATTGTGCTTCGAGGTCGATTTGGCTTTAAGTGTTTCGTCCCGAGGAAGTGGGTCACATTACCTGAGTGCAGGACTATCTGTTCTTGGATATACAGGGGATATATTATATAGATAATGACTTGGAGGGTTTCTAGGAAAACTTCTTGTAAACTATAGCAATTATTGTTTCAGTAAATATGCCGGGATAGCTATGATACCTGTTATATAAAAACGTTATATCAGACTCCAAAGTTGTATTGTTATTATGTACGTACAACCAATAAACATCATCATTACGATGCATATTTTTGTCAGAACAAGATATTGTTTATTATAAGGTTCTTATACAAATCCAGTAAAGTAATGAAGCACTTACTCGAAATATTTCGACAACATCCTGTTGTCTTGATCACTCGACTATGACGTCATCACTGTCATCAAAGGTTGCCAGTCAATAATTCCAAACCAGTCATAGTCGAGTGATCAAGACAACAGGATGTTGTCGAAATATTTCGAGTGAGTGCTTCATTACTTTACTGGATTTGTATAAGAACCTTATAATAATCATGTTTTACGAACAATCCTGATGAATCTGATACAGAAGATATTGTTTGTTCTCAAACCTGTTGCGATTTTAGTTTTGTAGCATATTTGTCTCTTTTATAAGTATAGCTATTGGTACGTTCCAAATTATTCGAGCCTACGAGTTAACCCACAATTACTGACCTAATGTTTTTCGCAAATGAAGACAGTAGTCAGCTAAGTTTCCTATTTTACAGTTGGTCAAAATGAGTTTTTGGAAGAAAAGATTGGTCGATTGTTTAGGCAGGTTTCAGGAAAACAAATGAGCCCTTGCTTCAACCGGAACTAGTTGTCTTAGTTCAGTCAACGGCTCCAAATGTTTTCAAATTTGCATTATCTTTATCATTATTTCTTGATGTTTTATTGTTGTCTCCTCGTACATATTATTCTATACACTGTACATTAATGAATTTAGAATATTACTATTTGAAGTGTAGAAACAATGCTGGATCATTTGTGGCTGTCCAGCCCGTATGAGCCGTAAATGCCAGACGTTTCATTTTGTGCTGCAGATTAAAATACATGTCAAGGTCATAATTTGCCGAAATTGATTTTTTGACAAATTCACAATCCTCGTGCTTACTACAAAATACCAGCAAAATTTCATTTCAAGAAAATGATAGGAAATATAAAGTAAATCTGCATATTTTAAAGACAACTAATAGGAAACATAGGACTTATTTATCTTGAAACGCGTTTATATCAGTTATATGTTTTACTCCGTGACAAACTTTGACGGACCATAACTTGACTTTGGGAAATCGACTAAAGTTCATGGAGGTGTCATTTTAATCCTGATAACATGGTCTTTGCAAATGACAAGAATTGGCATTTACGGCTGGTTTGTGATGGAAGGTCACATTTTTTCATGTATAACTTTTAAGATCGTATGTCTTTTGTATATAATACGGATTATAGAAAAAAATACGCTTGTCACAATTCTCCTGAGATTCACCACTCAAGTTCCAAACCATTACCAAAGTGATACATACTGTATCAACACTTTTGGTTGTATTTTGTAATCCCTCTAATGGTCTCAAATCGACTCTCTAGGAATAAAGTGTTTTCTTTATTTTAATCAAATTGCCGTGAACGGTCTTCAGCAGCTATTAGTTGGCACTGGTCTGCCAATATCATGTCAGTTGATAGCATTTAATCGTTGAGGAGATGGTCAATAATGCACTTGCCTGGATGTAATCGTTCGAATTGATTTTGGTTTTTAGTAAAACTTTTATTTGTCAGGCAGTTTAGTAGGTTTGCATTGAAACAGAAAATTAATTTAAACATGTGTCTGTTAAGTACAAATTGATGAAGGCTTGTATTGAATTAAATGACATTAGTTAATGACATTATTATTTTTTTGCGTCCTCATGTAACTATCGAGTTTTCATATCAAACTTAGCTTGTCACAAGTTTGCCTTGGCAACCTGTTAATGTGTTTTTCATGTATCTTCACAACACATTCCACTCCTATTTTGTTAAAGCGTTACAATTTCATCCGTTGTTTTAGGAACATACTTACCATTTAATCCAGGTAATGGTTGTTAAACACATTTTTATTGTTTTATTATAAGTTGTATTTTAATAACCCATGATATTTACTACATTAGGTTTAATACTTAACAATATACTTTTGGATTTTGGTGGGTGTATTGTCTTTTTTCTTTTAACCAGTCCTTTACTATTACTATTAGTATTACACTGTGGCTAATTTAGAAATACTCAATGAGCAGAATGATACATTTCAAACCAACCCCACTCTAGTAAGTTTTTCATTGCAACATGAATCAATAGTTATATTGAATATATACATTGTATTTTCTGTTTGGTATTGCTGAAGAAATACAATTTGCCATTACCGTATTTGTATCCAAGGCTATTTTCTTTTGAATATTATTGTTCAGTGATAGCTATTCATGTGTGATCTAAAAGAGCTCAGAATTTCAATCAACATTATGAGAAACTTTTACGATGAAGCTCATTATGCTTAAAGATGGTAAAGAATAACATTCTACGTGTAGATGAAATTGCATTTTCATTAGAGCTAGAGTTGTCAAATATTGTGATCGATATGTGGAAGATATACTCGTATATTTTATTTTTTGCTGAATTACCAATCAACATTGTTTGATTTGCTTACAGTAATCACCAGTTCAGTTGTTAGACTCATTTATTGATTAGATGTCAAAATGTATGGTTTTCGGTATACGTTGGTGAATCTCAAATATTTATAAATAAATAAATAAATACGAGTAAATGAACGTTGTTGGTATTTAACTTTATATAACTCCAATACAAACCAAAGTTGACCGCGTAATCGTCCCATTAAAGTTGCGTATTGTCGCGTAAATCTAATAGCGTGTGTACACGAACATTTGCATCATTTTCGCGCAGATGTTGCGTAATTCACGTCGGGGTTTGGTGTGTATTTCTTAGTTCATGAAGTATAATCAAATCGTACATTGACCTCTGCTGGTAATCCTGTAACTGATATCAAGTATTAAGATATCCATTACCCGACTCGTCCTCATATCACTTGAATCAGAATAATTCATGTAATGACTAAAGTCAATTTAATCATAAGGGTGCGAACAGAATTACAATGATAGAAATCTATTAATCTTTAGAGTTTACAATTGGCATAAATATTTACATTTGACTACAAGGCTGAAATGTTGATTGCTATCAATCTGATTGCTATCTTTCATGGAACGCCGGGACCTGCAAATTATCAAACGGAATGAGCAAATGACAGCACTGTTGTAAGTACATGTACAAATAAAAAAAAAGAATCAACCGCCCACATGATTTTAGCAATACTATTACTTTAAAGGAAGAGAAAACGATTTTTTAACATTAACAAATAATCGTCATCATCATCTATTGGCTGCAGAACAGGCGGTTACAAGATTAGGAAAATATTCATTTTTACTCCATATACTCCCCAATTATAATCACAGAGAAGGATGTCACAAAAGCGCTGTGAAAAAATATGACCTTTGTTGCAATTGAATACGCCAGAATAAGAACATCCCAACTCCAATAGCCCCTTCTGTTAATCATACTTATAAAATGTAAATGCATACAAATCTATGAAAATGCTTTCACATCACGAAAATAGCATTTCCATGTCAATATCCTAATCATAGTGTTACATTTGACCCTGTAGTTGACTTTTTTAGACATTGTTAGATAATTGTTATAGTACAATTTTGGTCTCTTTCTTGATTTAAAGCATCAATAAATACATTTACAGAATAGCCTCATACCCAAGATTGACAAACAAATTCAAATTCAGATTTTAGAATTGTTTTGAGGTTTTGATCAACATTTTTCCGATATATGGTAATTTACTGTTATTTTCTATTATATGAAGTGTAAATCATACTCAAATAAAATTTAAAATGCCTCTTTAAAGTAATAGAATTATTCAAAACTATTTTGCCACATATTGAATTAAGGTAATGAACTACCTTGAATTCAGCCATTTTTGATTTATAAATATTCATGTAGAAGGCAATTTTAGCTTTTAAATGGTCTTTGTTTCACCAAAATCAGAGCTTCGGTTCTAAAGTTATGGCATCTTTTCTGTTGCGGGAAAAATGTTTTTTTTTTGTTTTTTATTGTTATATCTGGTAATTTACCGTTATTTTCTAATATATGAAGTGTAAATCATACTCAAGTAAAATTTAAAATTTTGTCCAATGCCTCTTTAAACTAATAAAATTATACAAAAATACTTTGCCACATATTGAATTAATTACAGAAATCTCTCATTAAAATTTACAAGATATCAAGAAAATGTGTTGCCAAGGTTAATCCGTCATTTTTTACTTTTTTTACAGTGTAAGTTCACTACCTGAGTATGACGTTTGAGCCCAAGACAAGATATAAACGGAATTCTAATATGTTTATTTGCAATACTGATTAGTTCTAAATAACTTGAAATATAGTATTCCATACAATACTTTGCAAAATAATATGCATTATAGAGGAAAAGATATTTGCAATGCAGGTAAGCGCAGCGATACTTTCCTCGCTTTGTACCGATGACTCTCCGGGTTCGATTCCTGGTTCTGGCATTATATGTGCATTTGTTTTTTCAGTCCATGCCCGCTTCTGCAAATTCCACTCTGGTCTCCTTCCTTCCTCCTGCATTTGAAACTGAATAAAGATAGGTCTTGAAACCCAATGAAAATAAAACTTCATTAGGGGCTTTCTTTGTTTATCTTTTGCTATCAACCTAGACAATTCTTTCTTTTACACGGTATGCCATTTTGTACAGTATTTGAAAAGGATGTAAACCGGAAAACGATGAAGTGCTTGAAAGGCATTTTCCAGGTAAGCTGTGCTTGTTGCATAGAGTGTTCCTGCAGGCTATTCATCCCAATTGTAACCTAAACATCCTTTTTGAATGGTAATCATCTAAAGTAGGAACATTATCTCATTAACCAGAGGTAAAGCTCATTTATAAGTTAAATCACCCTTTTATGATTACCTATACCATATGTATTGGTAAGAAACGTTAATGCTACGTCAGTTAAGATAAATGTCGTAGGTTCAAAATTATATATAATTTGTTTCCAAAGAAATATTTTTTGAATATATGAAATTGAAGCAACTTTTAATAAAAGTTACTTTATTTCACATAGAACGCGAGATAGTTTTTTATCACATCTCATAATAGCAAATTAATGCAGGTACAAAATACATTATCTGCATATCATTTTAAAGGCTATTTCTATTATGTATAATGTACTGTTATCGTATTTTACAAAAAAACCTTTACCTATGGCATTTTAGAGAATGTAAATGCTATATTGTATCAAATATTTCCTTCAAAATTGATCAACCACTTGTATAGTATTTAAACTTTTGTTAGACACTCGTTTTGCTTTTGGCCATTTGTAACCTCCGACATTCTTTTTGAGCTCGATTACCTGGCTTTTATTGTGACACTTTACCTGTAAGGTCCGGTATTTTGAACACAAGATGACATTCATGTGAAGTGCCTTCTGGGAATGATAAGATTGACATATTCAGAAACGAATATAATCCGTTGTCTTTGTGTATTTGAATATGTTGAAGATTTTTTTTCCATTTTGCTCAAGCAGATGAAGAATCGCTAAACGAAATAAAATACTGCTTTCTCATATCTTTGATTATTATATAGTAAAGTTACATTTTTTATTATTTTCTTCATGTTTCTACTTTTAAATTTTGAATTGATCAACATCAAAAACCTGTTGACGTAAATTTTCCAGTCACTTTCTATTGTAAGTAAGCGTTGAAAAACATCCATATGCGTATCAGTCGAAAAATGTCCCAGTGTGTCATAAACAGATAGCTGTACGGTCAAGGCTGTTCTGTAAGCTTAGTTAAGTTAAATTGTGTTCTCCACGGAATTAATTTGTAAAGGTACGGCGAGATTTTAATATCGCATTTTCTGTTACTCGCGAAATACAATAAAATCGCTTACAATCATTTTGTGTTAACAATGACCTTCAAACATTACTGTAAAACAGCTTTGGAATGAGTTCTCAAAACGTCGTTATTTAACTGGATTTTATTTCATTCCACTGTTGTATCATTATTCATACAAGTTTTTTTTTAATATAAAATATTTTTCATTTGTAACTACAAATGATTCATTTGTACAAATGCGAAAAATTACTCGAGAGTTAGTCCAGATTTTCCCGGTGCAGCAGATTGTCATAACACTAGATATTTAAACTGACAGACTATTAGTCACAAAATGTAATAGTTTACGAATAAACACTATTATATCATTTTCTAATGTAGAGTGTGATTTTTTCTATTTTGTTTAATATAATACGTGATTTACAAAATATCTTTTAAAGGTTTTTGTCGCTGTATGAGGGTTTAAAGAAGTTCTTAATGTGAAAACACACCATGTTAATATATATCATTTTTGCATAAATAAAAGTTATTTTAAGTGATCTCAATCCTCAATGGAATTGCTGTTTCATATCATCTTCTGTTCCCATCATACCTACGGCATTAGAGTAATGTTTTGCTATTTATTGAGGTTTTATCAATCTATAATGAGTGCAGTATTATTCTAATTTTGTTTTGACCCAGATATTTCTGTTCATTGCATTTGTATACTTGAATATTGATGATGATGTTTGAACTAGATATTAGATAATAACCATGTTCGCTTAATGTGAATTTTAAATCGTTAAATATTTCAATGGATTTTACTAATTTTTACAAATTATAATGTTTTAACAAAATTGCTTTGTTTTCCATTTCATATAATAATTGAAATTCATCTAAAGTAGGAACATTATCTCATTAACCAGAGGTAAAGCTCATTTATAAGTTAAATCACCCTTTTATGATTACCTATACCATATTTCATGTACATTGTTTATTTCATGAAATAGCAGATGAGTGACAATAATTAGTTGCAACAGATTGAACAACAATACCCGTGTAATTTGTATATGCATTGGCATTTATCATGATGTTTTAAAGGATTTTTAAGCGGTTATTTGTACTTTTAACCCCCGAAAATTTAGGAGTTTCATTGGAAATTTTGGTTATTTTTTTAGGCATTCAGGAAGTGATTGACTAAAAAGGGGATTTGTCGAGGAGCATTTGTAGTGGGTCCACTGTAATCTATACATGTAAAAAGCTTCGGACATCGTCATCCCGATATTGGGAAAACATCTTGACAATTTTTCATGACAAAACGTCGGAAGTGAATCGTCAGAAATGTCAACATTGCAATTTTTGACAGTTTGAACCTCTCGCGACCTATTCTCGAAACAACAAAACATCGCAAAGACATCATAAAAACATCCATATTGAATCGCTATTGTTTTGTTATTTACAATGCAATACGAATCAATTAAACTTTCAAGAATACATCGCTGGTACTTCGCATAAAACATCTGGAGCATGAGAGTAGGGGCAGGGTCCAAGCTGATGTTCTTTTAACACTGGCATATTTTCTTTAATAGTTAATGCAACATGAATTACACAACGCACAAACCAGTTGTTCCTCTTGAATTTAGTATATTTTATTTGCTGCAATATTTTTTTGCGTTTGAATATCTCCCCCTCTCTAAACTCCGTGTTGTCAAATTGCAAATAAACGACAGCTACCTGTGGCAATCGTGGCAATATAGGGGCGTTTTTCGTCAGAAAAGCTAGATGTTGGTGACTATAACCATTTTCTCTTTAATTAAAGGAGCATTGGTCGATTGCCTCAACTTTTTCAAACTTTTTGTTTTGAGATCTGAAATACAAAACTGCCCGTAAAATCAAAACCGTTTGACCGATTAAGCTGAAATATGAATGTTAGATCTCTTGAGTGGTAATCTTTCATATGACAATGAAAACTAAATTTTGAAAAATTGGACCAAGCTCCGTTAACATAACTTAGTGGTGAACAATATAAACTTGTCTTATTTATTTTACTTATTATACATTACTTTTACTTTCAATGTCACAAGGTACCATTAGACATGTAAATTATCTTCTTGCCAGAGAAGCTAAAGAGTAGGGTAATAAGTATAAACATTGTTTACGATGACCGTTCAAAGAGAAACCGGGACCAGAAGACTTTTTTATCTGTTAAAGTATGTCCAAAAACTATAGCAGTTGGAGAAATCAAACTTTGTATATACAAATAATATTACAACCTTTCTCTTAATGTTAATATCACAGCTTTATTGCCTAAGGATTCGACACAATGAAAAGACAATGGAGATTTTATATAGGAAGTATGCATCCTTCCATCTGAGTAAACTTTAATTTATATATAAATCATATAACATATATATAACTATTTCTGTTGAGTTACATAATTTGCTCTGCAAGTCTTTATGTACAGTATTTATATGAATAAGCAATTGCACAATATATTTTCTTTACGTATAGATATTCAATCAGATAATAATAATTACATGAACATCAATATGTTACACTACATGCTGATATTATAATTACCTTAATAGTCAATCAGCGCAAATGCCATAAAATACCTTTAACATGGCCCCCACGAGCGGACATTAAGATCACACAACTCGGATTCCCGGACATGGAAGTACACGTTCACGAGGGCGTCTCGGGCTGGGCATATGATTATGGCATATTAGGATTTGATTGGCCCCCACGAGTGGACATACCGAAGATCCCTCAACTTGGATACCTGCGACATCAGGTGAGCGTCACAAGGGACGTCTGCAGGCAGGGTTTATGTAACCTACAAGTGGACATTAGATCCCTAAACTCGAATACCCGGACATTACGTTTGCCTCACAAGGCGTCTTACGGGCTGGGCACTTTATTCTTGTTGTTCAATAATTGATAATATATTTATATTGTACAAGCATAATCCACCGATTTACTTAAGAAAATGCTTATTATTCTATGACATCATTAAATGGTAATGTTAAACGTCCTCCGACATACAAAATGTAGACATGCAGTTGTCTAATTTACATAGATTGTAATAAATTACTCTTTGATAATCGTTTTCATTTGCAATTGGGAACAAATCATGCAAACACATATTTTGAACCAATAGTTAATCATTTCTGACCTTACAAACATAGCTTTTGGGAGTGGAGGGTGGGTTTTTTCCTGTCTACTCAGATGAAAGCCTCACAAACCTATGACCACTGTAACAGTGCATGCTCTATACCAATGCAATGAATGCTATTGACAACAATTGGTGATTAACACCTTCAAGAAAAGTCACAATAGGTGCATGCCCTAATTGGATGCTTACACTTATTACCTCAAGGTTTACGACCTTAATTGATGAGTCCCAATGATGAAGTGAATAATGATACGGGGGAACTCACCTATGCAAACTGATTTTAAATAGACGCTGCGCCCCATTTAAAATCTCATTATACCTATGCCAGAAACACATTAAAAATTTAACAGAATAGTAAGCATTTTGTGTTATTTGAATGTGCAACCTAGCTAATCCCATTTTTAATTGATTAGAAGCAGACTTTATATTGAAGCAAATTTGGTATGATGTTCAATAATTAAATATTTAACTCTCTTCAAGTATATCTATTATGCAAATTAGGAATACTTGCTAATTCTTTAACTGTTTAATCAGATTTCCACATATTCGGACCTGAAATTCTTTATTATCAAAATTACGTAACAGCTTATCGGATTTTCACGATTTTGGTATCAACGGAAAGAAGACGACGCTAGCTTTAATATGATATAAAGCTACCTCATTTTGACCTGTAAAATTACAAGTTCATAGGGGTTGGACGAGGGTGAAAATTCCACCAAAACCAACATGCTTACGATGTTGCTGAATTTTGAAAACATACGTTTCTGACATAGTTATCTATCTTTGTAAAAACCTCGAAAAAGAATAATGTTGTGATATTAAAATTTGGCAAACAGCTAGCAAAGGTGTATCAAGATTTATGCAAAGGTTACATTCTCCAACTGCTGTAGTTTTTGCGAATGAAATTTTTCTACATGTTACCATTTTTTGGGACACCTGGTATATATGACGATGACCTTTCTTTGGTAATTGTCATTGTTTTTATATTACCCTATATTAATCTACTTGATTCACAACCATTGTTATATTTACTGGTAGAAAACATTTATTATGTGGGTTTCGTTGTAGAATAATCGGTAATATTCTCGCCTTCTTTTCAAGTCGTCTGAATGCAACTACAAGAAAAAAAAATAAAAGCGAGTGGTTGTAACTCTACGTTTATTTCTTTACAAAACGAGAGTTGTGAAAGAACTTGTCACGCACGACTCAGTTGTTGAATAACTTTAAATAATTGTCAAAATTGATTGTTGCTAATTACTCTTAGCAGATAATTTAAACTGACAACATTTGTTGCAACCGGAATATATATTTTTGTCCGATAATATGTGACCGTCCAACTCAAATGAGCCGTAAATGCAGAAATTTCATTTTGCGCTACACGTGAAAGTACATGTCAAGGTCGTAATTTGCCAACATTGATGTTTTGACAGAATCAAAATCCTTGTGTTACTTCAAAACACTGGCAAAGTTTCATTTCAAGAAAATGATCGGAAATAGGCTGCATCGGCATATGTTGGGGACAATCAACATAAAATAAAGGGCTTACTGATCTTTGAACGCAGTTATCTCTGTGAAGTTCATTGAGGTGTCTTTTAATCCTTATAACATGATCTTTGCAAATATTTAAAAATGTGAAAGTTGCAAGAGGTTGCATTTACGGCTGGTTTGGGATGGACAGTCTCATATTATAACCTCGAGCACATGCATTTTCATTTTACCTATACAGAATTCAGAATAATTTGGAAACAGCTGACAAGGTTGAATATATGAATGATTGAAATGTTTGAATGCATTGGTTTAGATAAGTGTTCATGATTTAGTTATGCCCATTTGAATGTCACCAGATGAAATGTGCTTCTTCTGATTGTTTTGTAGTGTAATCAAACTTAACATCAACTGCAAAATCTTAAAATATGTTTAAGAAAAAAAAACACCCTGTTAAAAAAAATGGGTTTTTTTAAGAAAGCAAACATTTTATGAATGACAGGGTATAATAGAGCTAATTGTGACCACCTAAAATAAATATATGTATTCCACAAGAGCGACATTTTGCATATCTCTTCTCTTATTGCAAGTTTATTGAATACAACAAAATTTAACCACGACACAGTACAGAATATTGTTCCACCGCCAACCCTTTTGCATATTCAACTTACAACATGCAACCTTACTTGAGGTTTATATTTAATGATCATGATGATAGTTGTTATACCAGTTCACGTTGATAAGCAGTCGCAATATGTTTTTTTCTGTAAGTGGTGATTGAAACACAAATATTCACAGTGCATGGACATTTGATATAGTCAAATAACACATCGACCTTAGCTGGTAAACATGTAAATGATATCTAGGATTAAGATATCTAATACCCAACTTGTCACTCTTATCATCTGAATCAGAATAATTCATGCAAAAATCATTTCATTTTGATCATTAGCTACAAACAGCATTACTGTGAATATAATATTTTACCATTGCTATAAATATTCAAGTTTCGAAGACTGAAATGCTAATTCGTATACACCGATAGCAACCTTTATCTGAGCGAATGCGATTTATCAAACCAAACGATGAAAAAGATACATATTGCCATAGCTGAAAGCATTGCATGTTTATAAACCGCTAACAATGAAAAAGCTAACACTCGATTTTTACCCCGTTAACCCCCCATCTATATCTAGGAATGGATGGTAGTTCTCCTACGCCTGCATAAAAATCCTTTGCACTCAACTTGATGAAAAGAGAATCAGGGGGGGGGGGAGTGGTATCTCACAGATGGGATAGAATACGCCGCCAACGTCTGGGGAAGGAGGTGAAGATTTTGATCAAACCAAATCAAATCAAACTTTTCCATTGTCAAAATCACACATGTCCAATATTAGAAAAACATATCAAAAGGTTAAAAAATTAAATTGAGGACATCGTCAAAAGGCCAAGAAGACATGAAGTGACGATGCCCTACAAACAAAATAAGTTACACAAGACAAATGCTCCGATTAAGTACCATTATGTGATTTAGTTTCAATAACTTGACAATAGATATCTTTTAAAATTGTTTCTGAATTCTTTAATGTTTTTGCATCTTTTAGGTCATTATTCAACTTTATTTCACAATTCCGAACAGCAAGATCAGAGAATACTTTCTTAGTTTTATTAATACTATAATCGGGAGCATTTCTTGTATTATAGTTGTGATTCTGTATATGCTTGGTAAAATAAGCTGTGAAACTATTTGGAAGTTAAATTTGTATGATGCTTGTACATGAAACTCCCAAGGTTGAGTTTGAACATGTCATGTACATTAAACAATTATATATTTTTAAATGATGGCCCCTGATTCTGATTCTGATTCTGATTCTGTTTTATTTCAATATCATATATACATAACAACATATAAAGGTAAAAACACAAAAATGATATTGCGGACATAATCAAAAGGCCAGTAAGGCCTGAAGACAATTATGCCCTAGAAAAAAATAAATGATTAAATAAATAAAACATACCTACTAATCAAAGAGAAACATAAAAAAAAGACAAGACAAGACAGTGCCCAAAAAAGGAAATAATCAAATAACGATTTCCACGACAACAGTTTCATTACATGGTTTTTGTCCAAAGTGT
>JXSR01S045091.1:43170-57336 GCA_000969725.1 Ophiothrix spiculata
TAAACCTCGGGGGGGGGGGGGCACTCAACTATGAGGGAAAAAGACCCTTCTTTTTTTCGCTCGCTCTCACCGAAAGATCCCCTATTTTTACCAACTGTCACTCAATGACTGCCTATTTTTAAACTTCCTTGTCACTAAAACAACCTTTTGTCACTCAAAAGACCCATCATTTTCTTAATTTGATGTAATTTTTTGAAAATTTTGCAAAATTCATCGAAAATTTTGGGCCATTTTGACCCAGAAAGACCCTACTTTTTGGTGAATCTTGCCCAAAGACCCCCTCATTGTTTTACACTTAGTCACTGAAAGACCCTTTTTTTACCCAATTTGTCACTGAAAGACCCCTACTTCCGGGGCGCTCAGTGACACTCATACGTCACTTCCATATTCCATATTCAGATTTGGGTATCAGAATTTTGATACGACGTATCTCAATTCAGATGCGCATCCAAATTGTGAGTTCCGCCGAACTGATTTCAGAAAATCATTTGACAATTAAGGTTCGCCCATGGCATGACGATCATGATGACTGGCCCCCAGTATCAAGAAGTTGGTTCAGCGATGACGTTAACAACCAATCACATCCAACTGCAGCGCAAAATGCAGTGGGTCTCATAAGGGCATAACTTGACAGCACAGGTGTTTGTATAATGAGTAAAAAGCCCTGCGAATCAGGGAGCTTATTTAGAATGTAGATATTAAATGTTATGTTGTACATAGGAAGGTAGATATTAAATGTTATGTTGTACATATATAGGAGTCCCATATTTACCATTTTTGTTTGTTAAAAACTGCTGTTAAACCACTAGATTTGAATTGCAATGCTGCCCATTTGTGATTAAATTGAGTACATCATGGACAGACTTGCAATTTTTTGAAACAATCTCTGTTTGATTTACAGTTTGGACCAGTTTGATGAGTTTCTCCTGGGGCTGCTCAACTACTTTGCATGCTTTTTTGATAAATTAGCTCTGGAAAGGAAACCTAAACCAATGGCCACGTAAGTAATTGGGTCCCGTCACCAGGGTCTCCTGGTGAGGTCAATCATATAGGCAGGAGCGGCGGACAGGCGTTTTATTTGCTCGCGGAAACTGTTACTGATTTTAGAAAATTTTCAAAATATTTCAATTCCCAAACCATATGAGATGAGATATACAAACCGCAACAAAATGCCAAACAGCTCATCGTTTCACAGATTCATTATTGCTAAAAATGAAAGTGAAGGGACGCCTAGCTGAAGTATTGATTGTTTTCGCCGTGCACGAAATCCAACGCCAGTTATTTTTAGATCATTGTGCTGCGTATAACGTTGGTCCGCTTTCAGCTATATCAATTAATCTGGTAGCAAGTGAATTTAAGTTCCAAAAGTTTCTTGTGGAAAAAAAATTAATTTAATTAAAAATAATTTATCTAATCGAAATCTGTATCTTATAAGATAATTCTTTCATTTGCTTTTTTTACAACTTTATTACAGGGAACCAAGTTTATCCGAAAAGGCTGCCATGGCTGAGATTGAAACTCGCATGTCTGTTGTACAGCGCAAACTAGCTCAGAGTTACTGTGTGCTGATTCTAGGTCTAGGACTAAAAGAACATCACCACATGTCATGTGGAGGGTAAGTTTAGTATAATAAGGCATATTTTTGCTGACAGAGATTGGCTTGCTGTTTTTATTTGGGTCCCTGGACAAAATCAAGTACAAAAATAGTACAACATTCCTAAGGTGCACATTTGGAACACAATTATAGTACAGTTTTAGTACAAATATAGTACAAATTTGTGTACTATAAATGTACTCAAACTGTACTTAAATGATGTTCCAAATGTGCTTATATAACAAAGCACATATAGTACCGACACAATACTTTCATGGTTAAGACCCAAAGAGTAGCTTTAATCCATACAAAGTTTAGGTCAATACCAGAAGTTCCATATAAAGCAATGGTATGTTTGATTTCAAAGGCATGATAGCTAAGTGTTTAGGCTTAACTGCGTTTTATTGACACTGGAATAGTGTCGACGCTAGCTCTCAACGCTAGAATCTAATGGCCAAAAATTGAATCACAATGAAAAAATCTACATAGAAGTTCATAGTATCTCATAAGAAACTCCTGTTCATCTACCACAATCGATTTTTGTTAATTTTGGTGGCCACCATACCTATTTCTGAGGGTGAGGGGCTAGTGTCGAGCACCCAGCGTCGACTCTATTCTAGTGGCAATGAAACGCAGTAGCGCCTTACTAGTGCTTTCAAAAGTTGCAACAAAAGAATCACATATTAGCAACATTGCAATTGAATTCTAGCTTTTGAGTAAATATACATACTTGCCAACTGTCCAACTTTTGGAAGGACAGTCCCTCTTTTGACCCAAACTAAACACTGTAAAATGCCGTAATTTTAGCAGGTGTCCCTCTTTTTGCAAATATCCCTACATAGTAATGTATAGGAAATCAGAAATGTCCCTCTTTTTAAGAATTTTTCTCTCATTTGTCCCTCTTTCTGAAATTAGAATGTTGGCAAGTATGGAATAATTCCACTTTGCTACCACTCAAAGCATAAATTCAAAACCACTTAACCACCAGTGTTGTCTCCATGCAGCCATACATCTGTAGACACAGTAGTATTATACAAATATATACTGACGTGAAGATCTCTGGTTAAAACTATGGACCTGAAGTAACTAAAATTTAGCTATTTTACTGAGGGACGCAGCCCCGCAGTAAAAATGGCTTAAATTTAGTCACTGAAGGACCATAGTTTTAAATCCAGAGGTCTGAAAAAGTCGGTATAGATACTGTATTAATAAATTTTAGAATAATGTGATTTTTACTTGCCCAATGGCCTAAGTTAGTTGTTAATCTTATCAAAAAATGCACACTAACACATTGCTAACCATACTGCATGTAATAGGTTAATGCGCGTAATAGCTTGCGTGTGTTAGTTTTATGCACACGTAATTCCGTGCGTGAAGGTTGCTTCGCGTAATTCCGTGCGTGAAGGTTGCTTCGGGTATAACGTAAATGACGCAGCTATAAATATTTTTTTGAAGCCCGTAAATAGTCTTTCAAAAACCTGTAAATAGTCTTTCAAAACACGTAAATAGTCTTTTTCAAAGAACTATTTACGGCTTTTCTCAAGGTGGTTGAAACTATTTGAAATCCAGTTATCGTGTTATTAACCAATCAACACGCTTAAATTCATTTTATTAACACAGTATATAACACAAGTTAAGCACCAAGGACATTTACTTTGTTTACTAGCAGTATGCCTTGGCTAGTAGACTCACCAGGTATACACTGTATGCAGCGCCCCAAGAAGGAGCATTCGCACAGGGGACCAACGGCTTAACGTGACTATCCGAACCACGGAGCAATTAGAGTAAAGTTTCTTGCCCAAGGAAACAAGGAGACGTAAACCGCCTGGCCCGGGGCTCGAACCCGCAACCTCTGTATAATAAAAAGATACAAGCCAATGTGGAAGTACATGTTGGAAGTATTGAAGTAATCAACTTAACATGTTTTTTGTTCTTTTCTACTAGCCAACGAGTATCATCAACGTACAAGGACAGAGAGGTTTATGAGGTATGTGCAGTGAATTGCCACAGTATTATTCGTTTACACTTGAACATCAGTTATTTTTTTCGTTTGATCACCACTCACTGTTAACATAAACATGGATATATACATGAATTAAACCTAAACATAAATTGATTGTTTCCACAATTGGAAACTTTAAGTATTTACATCACAAAAATATAAATAAACAATGATGTGGGGGACTGAAAAACTGGTCCAGTTCCAGACTCCTGTTACAACATTGGTTAAATATGGTAAGCAGTATCATCTACATTCCTGCTCGAAAGTATTTCCACACAAATCTTTATTTAGCCGTATCTCAAAAGGCGTTTATCCGATTTTCATCATTTTTTGACAGAGTCAATATTGTATAATTATCAAACTAATTAATCTGGAATTGAATTCATTGCATTTGAAAAATATGTTGTGTAATGCACATTACTACATTCGTCTGTACATAAAAGACATGAGTTTATATACATTTCTGTGCATTTGTTTTGAAACTTACAACCTGAAAATATTCTATCTTGTTACAAGGTGATAATGAGGTTATGAAAAATTGATACATTACCCCCAGTACATATTAATGAGATTTGTATTTGTGGTGTATTTGTATATGGCCCATGAAATCAGCCATTTCTATGCAATGGAAGATTAAATATTAAAACAAACATTGATTTGTTCATATTGAATAGATAAGTACCTAAACTAGTATCTTTGATTTTAGGTCGTTTATTATAAAAAATGAGGTTTCTGAACGTTTTTAATTATGCGGAAATACTTTTGAGCGGGAGTGTATGCTTAGTGTGTTATCTTGATGAGGAAAGTTGTTATGGTGAGTTGAAGAAATTATTTGTATTTGTTTAGATAGAAACATATATATAGGCAGGCCCTTCTAGTTCCAGACTTCTTACACAAATGGTTAAATAGTAAGCAATATCATCTATGCCTAGTGTGTTATCTTGATGAGGAATAATTCTTATTTTTCGACCGACCATCAATTTCGCCATTAAAGGGCAAGTCATCATTTTTTTTTTTAGGCCTTATAGGTCAAACAATTCTATACAACTCGCGCATCAGTATCTACGGCGCGCGTGTAACAGGGATTATGTTTACTTGCGGATAAAGAAAAGCCTCATAATTCCTGCCTATTTAGTATTGATCAAAGTATAATTATTTTTTTTCCAGACTTTGTATAAATTCTGTGTGCATACCGTTTGGATAGGATTCAGGAGGAAAGAATATGAACTCATCAACAAAGAATTAGGAAGGTAAGCAGGACCTGTGTAGCAACTTGACTTTAACACATAAAAAATTTATTTGATCTCATCCAAAGTTGACAAATAGTTTATTTTATCTCATCTGAAGTTGACAAATTAAAAATGTAAAGGTCCCGGGGATGGGGGAGAAAGGTGCGGACGTGCGGCAAAGAACAGTTGTATTTTTGACCTCCCAGGTTTACCAAAGGCCCACCCAAAATATGAAAACTGGTTTACATACTGTTGTCTTTTTTAAAAAATGGCAATTGTTGGACCATTTTTTCTTTGGTTTACCCATCGGTTGCCAAATTGGACTTTTAAAGCACAATTTACATTGTAAAAATATATTTAACAGTTTAGATAACGGTTATTTTAAGTCAAAGTGGTTTACAAATGGGTAGCATTTTTTTGCTCAGGTTTACAAAACGAATGGAAGTCGAAAACTCCGGCTGCGCGTCCGTACCCAACCAAAATCGTGAGTACCACCACCCACCCCGGTGGAGGATAAAGGTATACTAATTAGTATGTCAAATTCCAAGGAGTTAATTTGAAAGGAGTTGATCATGATAATTTGACCAAAAACATACTGGTAATTTCCTAAAAAATTGTTTAATATCCAGGGTTCTTTTGCTACCAAGATTTTCAAAATTTTTCTTCATAAAATTAATATATACAGTAATTTCTTACAGTCGCAGAGTTCACTAAAAGCTATGAAGTTTTTGAATATTTTACATTTTCATCAAACTGTTGTAACTTTCCATAATTGTGTAAAACAATTCTACGTTAATCAAGGACCTAGGGTAATTGGTGATGTTATTATTAAATTGCTAAAAATATTCAAATTTGTAATGTTTAACCTCCTTTTCAGAATGCTGCGTTCAGATGTATTCAACCCAGCATTGAGAGTGAAGAATGCCCCTGAAGAGGAGGAGGATAGTAATTTTATTGATTTAGATAACTTCAATAAGGATGTTTTGTCACCGGCTGAATATAGACGCAAGCATGTGTGAGTATGATATCATGGCTGCAAACAGGAGGTATTCATGTTTGTAGCAGTGTGCACCCATTAAAAGAGAGATATAATTTATAGCCAGGTGAAATTTTTAAAGTTGTTCTCAGAAGGTTGTTTAAAAAGGTTTTTTTAAAAAGTCTTTTCAAAAAAACCTTTATCAGGTGAATGAATAGGATAAACCTCAATGCTGCATATTTATATTATACTTATTAAATCTCAGGATTTTTCTAGTTTCAAAGATTTTGTGTGAAAAGGTACATCCATCATGAAATTATTAAAACATCAACATTGAAAGTTATTTGGATAACATGAAATGATAAACTCTGAGGGTTAGAGATTGATTTTTATATTATTTCTTCTTTCCCCTCAGAAATAGACCCGCCATAACTAGTATCATAAAGTAAGTAGCAACTGGTGTAGTATGAATTTTGTCTTGTTTGAACACATTTAGTAAGATTAAGCAATCCAAATGTTTGTTTTTATATAACTCATCCATAGATTCTGGTCATTTGATTGGTACGATTGTAACACGTGACCATTTTGATCCATTTTTAGCAAAAATTGCAATGTTTTGAAAATTAGATTTTGTTATTAGACTGTTGGTATATGTGTAATATGTATAGTCTATTTAAGAGATAAATGCTCAGCAAACTGCTTCCAGAAATTGTTTAATCTTGTGTAAATACAAGGCTTATGTGTATGCCTATTGTCTAATTCGAAATTTCAGTGACAAAACTTGGTTTGACAATCAAAGTAACTATTAATCACATACCAAGCTTGTCATATACAGCTTGAGATGCAGCGGTCTTATGGTGCAGGGTGTGTTTTTAAGGCAGAGTAACGGACCACTATCTCATGATGGCTATTATACAGTATTCCTATTTTTGTTCACAGTAAAAGGTCCCCTGTGTTAGTTTCAATGCTTCCAACACCCCAGGAAGAAAACAAATATCTCTTTAACCGGATGCATGTTGGATCATCAGGGTAAGTAATGACAAGACTTATTCCATCAAAATAAAGTTAATACATTTCCACCACACTCACCATTTAATATTCTGTAATATTTTTGGAGAAACCCTTCTCCGTCCTCAGCGGTTGATGACTGCTGCTAAATCCTCTACTACTGGACGTAGATGTCGTCCTATCAGGTGTTTCTAGTAGTAGAGAATCACAGATTTGGAAAGTTCACGGCCCCCATCTCTATTTAAAATGGGGGTAGATTCTCTTTATATGTAAATGGCCTCCCGGATCTTCCTGGGTATCAATTTGTCCTCCTGGCATAAGACTTTATTCCACCAAAGGTTATATGAAGTGTGAAGACCAAGTTAGCATTGATCATTAATGGCTTCTGTTTATATAAATTAATAGTTAAACTGACTTTGAATATTACCAAAATATCCTGTTGAGTCATCTGTTTGCACCTTTGTCATACCCATTCTGTTTCGTTATTTTGTATTTGTGATCTATAAGTGAAATTTACACTTTTGTAACTTTAATAATTGACTTTAGCTCATAATAATTACTCCTTTATAGGTTCTCTCCCCAAATATCACTTTGATGTTTGCATTGTAAAATAAATCCTAAAACTAGAAATTAAGTATCAGTACTTATTTCCATCAGTGTGGTTAAGGTGTGAATCATTGGTAGAAACTTTATCATTGACAAACACAGTATCTAAGGTCTTTAAGGATAGGATTCAGTGTCTGTAATTTTTATTAAATGTGAACTTGCATTTGCATTGATTTTTATGTACACTCATGTAAGTAAGTCAGAACAGACATTGCTCATTTCCCCTTTTTTTTCCTCAATGTTTCTTACAGGAATGTAGAAATCCCAACCAATGAAGATGATGAAACGAAAGTGTCATCTTTGACGTTCAAAAAAGAGTAAGTCAAGCCCGGCACATATTGTGCAGGTACCAGGTTACTTAAGGGGAATTGCATGGACAATTTTTTTAAATTTTACCTGTGGATGATTTACACTTAATATGTTAGTAAATAACATTTAATTATTACCAAATATTATGAAATTTTGGATCAAAAACTTCAGAAAAGTCAAAAATTATAATTGTATTTTGTTTGTTGACCTTGGGTATGAGGCTATTCTCTAAATGTGTGTATTGATGCTAGTATATCAAGAAAGAGGCAAAGATTTGTAAAACACTCCTTTCAGATCATAGATTGCAGATTAATCAAAAGAAATTTCAAATTTGCATTAGATCTCCTGATCTAAAGCAAATTTTGAAGTTTCATTTTAAAGGGGCAGTATTTATCATTGTCGACAACGATATTTGAACATAAACTAATATCGTAATATTTTGATTTATAGGGTTTGAATTTGACATTAAAACTTTGTATAATATTACCTCTAATACTTCAAATGATGCAAAAATTTGAAATTGTTTTGGGAAAAATTGGTATGAGGCTCAACTTGTCCAATGCCCCTTAAGTTTAAACATAATAATAAGTTAGCCTGATAAATGCAACAATAAGTATAGAGCATATTAGCAGTTCCTTTCAAAATGGATCTTGTTTTAATTACCATTCATATGTCTTGGAAAAACATGGACATTTCTTATAATTAAACACAAACAAGGAATATGGTATGAAGTACTGGTATATTTTGAAGATATTCCTGTTTTTTATTTTTGTTTAGTGTTGGGATTATTGGAGAAGCCTTGAGTAATTTTAATGCAACAACTTTGGCTCCTGTTGGATCTGAAGAGAATGAGGAGAATGAAGAAGCAGATGCTAAGGATGAGTAAGTTGCAGGGGCTCTATCGAAAGCTCTCCTGAAGTTCTTCAGGGGAGCAATTAGGGGAGCTATCTGGAAATTTAGAAGTAAATACCATCATTCAAGGTGCTCTATCAGTTGAGCTCCCACCAAACATTTGAGGGGAGCAGGGTGCACGTGGCTCAAAACAATAAAGCTCACTCCCCTCAAACGGAAGTCCCTGGTAATTAGTTGTACATTCAACTTGTATCCACCTTGGTTTTGTGTAATTTTTGTTTGAATTAATGCCAATCAACACTGAATGATTCAGACTCATGGTTTATCCATTACTAAAATGACAATGAACCTTTTTACATATTTTTACCAAATATGATTATGTTGGCCATTTTTTCAAATCTTGAGTGCAAACAGCAAGGTTGATACGTCACCATATAAGATAAGAAACTGATGTTGTACGTACATCAGGATATGTCGCCATCGCTCATCATGGAGCAGAGTTATTGTACCTCAGAAAATATTCGGAGTTTGGCTAGATATCCAGGCAGACTGCGTAAATCTTCACTTGACGCACATACTTTGCGTGCATTTTGTTTCACGCGCAAACCGTATCTGCATTTCAAGAAGCGTGTATTGTGGCTTGCTCTGATCAAAGTACGCTAATCTGTTGTGAAGACACTCAAAGTAAATTGCTGGAGGTACAATAGCTCACCCTCCATGAGTGACATTCCAAGATGGCTGCCATCCCATAGGATTTACACGGCGGTGAAATCAAAATGGCATAAGCACCAATTCCCCTTTCTAAATTCCTTGGTTCATCCTTTTCATTTCAGCACATCATTTGCTCCAACTCCTGGCAACAAGACATCGCCACCTAGTGCATCAGGTGAGTGCATAGAATTAAATGTCAAAAGAGAAAAATGGCTCACTGGTAATTGTTTATCGGTGTCCACGGGGGTCAAAATGTTTTGTACGGGTATTTGCCTGCCGTACTTTGAAAAACTGACCATATGTATACCTATTTTTGGCTTAAAAACCCACACATCAATATACCAATTTTTATGGAAAAGCACCCAATTTTACTCAAATTGGGTGCTTTTTTTGCAAGTTTTCCCCCAAAGCACCCAATTATGAAAATTGGGTGCTTTCATCCGAGACGAAAACCACCCGATAGCTATAACAAAATCTGAAAACCCACCCCAAAAGGCAGGCACATTATACGTATACCTTGTCAATGTAAGTACCCCCCACCCTGGGATCGGTGTTTCTCTCTGGGATTGAACATATCATTAAAATAAAGTTTGACATTCTTATCATCAAAACAACCAGTATTGTGATTTGAAGAGTTCTGATGCCAAGCTCGTCAAATGTAAGGCAGTCAGTTGTTTTTGGCATGGGTTTGCTTCATAAATCACCTAATAACTACACCAGGAAAAGGTTGAAACATGTCTGATGTGAATACACTCTGCGATCCTCATATTTTTTTTAATTGAAAATAATTTTCTTCTAATACACACAAGCTGTGCTGTGATGACCCTCGACATGCTAAAATATGTTTAACAGGTGTAAAACAGCTCAACCTAGCCAGACTGTTCATAGGTCATCCTAGTATAATTAGTTTGTGGTCCTTGTGTGCTTTATTGCATTAATATTATGTTTGCCGATTCGCTAGATATTTGTGACCGTCCATCCCAAACCAGCCATAAATGCCACCTCTTGTTATTTTTTATTTTTTTTAAATATTTGCAAAGACCATCTTTTAAGGATTAAAATGACACCTCAATGAATTAACTTCACTCGATTTCCAGAAGTCAAGTTATGGTCTGTCAAAGTTTGTCAGGGAGTAAAAAGTCAAACTGAGATAAACGCGTTTAAAGATCAGTAAGCACTATATTTTCTGTTGATTGTCTTAAAAATATATATGCAGATTGATTTCATATTTTCTTATCATTTTCTCAGGCCTGCATTTTCTTGAAATTAAACTTTGCTGGTATTTTGTAGTAAGCACAAAGATTGTGAATCTGTCAAAATATCAATTTTGGCAAATTCCGACCTTGACATATATTTTCACCTGTAGTGCAAAATAAAGTTTCTGGCATTTAAGGCTCATGCATACGGGCTGGACAGCCACATTTGACAAACAAACTGAGCTCTCACTTTGCTCTGTATTTTTTTATTATTTTTAAAGAATCATGCAAATCACATTAATCAACAATAAATCAATAAAATTACAATCAATACAATAAAAATTACACATTATATGTAATTATAATAATTGCCCAACGTAACCCAATAAAATAATAAAACAACTCTGTATTTTTGTAGCAGGTGGTGTGAGCAGAGGGATGACAGGAGTATCTCAGGCAGTCACAGATGTTTTCTCAGATGATGAAGAGGATTGAGCTACGGGACTGGTCATTGGGTTTGGTCAGAAATATTGGGTAAAACCATAGCAGTTCTAACATTCAGTACAATAATGATGAATCTTTGCCTGACATGTTTGTTGTTAACAAGTTTTGTTTTGTTTCAAATATTGTTGGACCATTCAAGAATCAATTACCATGCGTATTTAGGAATATGGTTTTCCAAAATTCAATTAGATTATTAGCTTTTTTGAGGTCTTTAGCTGTAAGCTTATAATCAAATGAGGATTAAATTATCGAGAAAACAATCTTGCGGGCACAAATGAAGAGAAAAGTGGCTATTTCCATCAACAGTAGTTAATAGACGGAGTTAATTTTTGGAAAAATATTGTTCTCCATATTTGAAACTGAAAAAATAAAATGTATAGAAGTTCATTAAATGTTGATTGAAGTAAGCCAATAATTTATGACAGAAAATACGATGGAGTCCATTTTATTTGTAGAGTCCATCAAGATGATAAGACAGAAATACAATTTGCTGCCTAAATAGTTTGAACTATCCAGTAAAGTAAACCAACTGACACGTGGCTTTTCAAACTGTGTTAAAGTATCTGATGCACATGTTGACTAGAAATATATTACAGATTTAATACTATTTAATGAATTCTTGTTTCAAATAATCAAAGGAGACTTAAAAGTCTGTATTTGTATTTATTTAGATACGGTACTGTAAGACTCCTCAATACTTCACTTCTCACATACATGTATAGTTAAGTAGAATTAATTTTTTGTAGCTGTAAATTTAATAACTTCACAAAATGTACGTCACAGTTAGTCGTGTTTTGGATTTAAAGTAAACCCCAAGAAAAGGCAGCCCAAGACTACTACCATATTGTAACCATGCAGTGTTTTATCAAAACTAAAATTGTCCGAATACCGAATACACTCTTTAAAATTACCATGTGCATAGAAACACTTATGCTAGCATCAATGAAAGTCTTCAACCTACCTTCCAAAAGGGTCATTAGGCATTCAGTGTTAACTGGAGGTTAAATCTTTGACATATTTTGGCAGTGAATCTTCTTCCTAATTTGCACCTTAGTATGTAAAGGCAAGTGGTGAATCTTTGCCTAATTCTTTTGTTGGCAAGGTTCCACCTTATTTTTCAAGATGAAATGTGAATCAAAGATAATCATTGTGTTGAATGTTCAAGACCAAAAGTAAATGTGAGTGAAGGCCAGTGGGAGGGGGGTAGGTTCAAAACTGTCATTGATGCTTGCATTAGTTACTGAATTTAAAATTGTACCTCGATGCATAATATTGAATTGATTTTGTGTCTTCTTATAGTGAATGTTTTTGAATCAATCTTTTTGTAAATTTCATTTCAAGGAGACCAGTAAACCAAGCCTGATTTTGTTGAGAGAAATGCCATGTAATTGAATCAAGGATCCTTTGTTAAATCGCTAGATTGGCAAGAATGTCTGATTCCATCTCAAATTTAACTATTGTTACAGGAATGTATTTAATGGCCTTTTCATAACAAAATCAGGCTATATAAGGAGGTAATTTTTACAGCAAAATATTTTTCTTCATATCAGGGTTTGTGGCTGTTTGGGGGGGGGGGGGCACTCAAATATAATTTTGCTGGCCTAGCGTGACCAAGAAAAAGGTGAATTAGGGTTGTTTTTGAGGACTGAAGGGTGAATCGGTTGACACCGTTTAGGGTATCAAAAACAGCAATTTTGAAGAAATAGGGTACTTTTTCAAACCCTAGTGTGAAAACAGTATTGATAAAGTTCTGATTTAGGGTGTGAATAGGGGAAAAGAGTATATTTTGGCTTCAGAACCCTCCACCCTTTAGGGAGTGTTTTGAAAAACGGTGGTCACGCTATGCCTGCAACACAGAGATGCCACATTTCAGAATAAATTCTGAATTCAGAATTTTTCAATTGGTTTAAGCCTATAAATTCAGATTTTTTTATTGGTTGTTTCGTGTACAAAGGTATAGACAATTTTGGTTTCTCACATTCTTTCGAAGCATTTCAGATTTTGTGTACACCAATGAGTGGCATCTCTGGCAACATTATATTTGAGTGGCACCCCCGGGCTTTCAACATAATTGTTCCATGTACCTGTTTCACATTGACCCACATGATGGTTCCAGAGCTCTGACTGACACGAAATAGGAAGTGGGTTTTGGAATAACTTGGAAACTGCTAGGCATAAATGGTAACAATTTTAGTGAATACAGCCCACTATTAACATAATGCAATATTTTGATATATTCCGTCCAGTTATGTAAGATTTTTAGCATATAAATATTAAATGTTATTATACATGCACTATATAATAAAGACGTTGAAGAGTCATTATTTATTCACAGTGTTCAGACGACTATTTGACCATTTTGTACTAACTTTTAAAGTTTATTTTGTATTATTGGTAAATTATGTTTATTATGTTTACAAGTCCAATTTGTTACTCACATTTAGACGGTTTTGTCTTCCAATGGAAGACTTCTTCAGTAATGCGCCGACTTGGCTGCTTCACTCCTATGGCTTGAATGATGTTTCTCATCCTTAGGGTGCAAAGTTCGTTCTGTAAGCAGCCTGTCGTATACATGACTTAATGAGTAAATTCCTTCATCACGATTGATAACATTGGTCCCCCGCTTCCTGATCCATATTGATTCCCTGATCCATCTTGTCTGTTTGTCAGAGTCTTTATCAACAATTTTGGCTGATTCCCAATCAATCACATGGTTTTTATCCGCGATATGGTATGTGACAGCGGATTTGTGTAATTCATCCATTGACTCCTTTCTTAATTGTCCAATATTTCAGCGTCTTTCATGTTCTTTCAAACGAGTTCCGAATGCTCTACCCGCTGTTACAGACCATATCGCGGTTAAAAACTTGTAAAATAAAATATAAAAACTTCATTTTGGAACAAAATTATCTTAACTATATTTCAGATCTACCTGTAGGCCTACCTTGCAGTATAAATCTTACTGTAAAGGGACACTTTTCTGTTGTTTTTTTCAAAACAAGGAATGTTTTAGCAATTTTAATTTTTTTTGAAAATATACAGGGACATTAATAGGCTAGGTTGTCTAATAATTAATATACTGAAATGAGTCGAGCTTAGTGAGCAAAATAAAGTGGTCTTGCTCAGTAACCCATGTACTATTATAGCGGTTTTGACAATGATTTTTCATTAGGAAAAAT
>JXSR01S045091.1:94758-114450 GCA_000969725.1 Ophiothrix spiculata
GAATTGTGAATGCGAGATACTGACAGTCTGACTGACACAGTGGCACTATGGCTTGAAGAAACAATTATAAGATAAACCAGGGTGTTATAAGTAATGAATTGTGAATGCGAGATACTGGCAGTCTGACTGACACAGTGGCACTATGGCTTGAATAAACAACTATAAGATAAATCAGGGTGTTATAAGTAATGAATTGTGAATGCGAGATACTGACAGACTGTCTGGCACAGTGGCACTATGGCTTTAAGAAACAACTATAAGATAAATCAGGGTGTTATAAGAAATGAATTGTGAATGCGAGATATTGAAAAAATATTGTGCAAAATAACAGAATTAAACGCGGTGGTTTTCGTCTCATGGTGTCTTTATGCTTGGGCAAAGAAACTTATATATAAATTTACTTGCTCTGTGGTTCGATCGGAAGTCATGCTACAACAGTGTTTAGTCCGTCGAGAAGGACCACGGGCAGACGTGCTCGCTGCATTGTTCGTACAAAGTATTGTGACCAGAGTCTTATTTTAGAGTGAATTTCACTCTCAAAAGAGTGAAATTCACTCTGAAAAGAGTGAAATTTCACTCTTATTGAGTGAAACTACTTTCACTCCAAGAACAGAGTGAATTTTCACTCTTTTGCATTTAGAGAGTAGTAACTTATTTTGTGTTCAGTACATCATCATCTCGGGTCTTCTTGGCCTTTTGATGATGTCCTCAATATCACTTTTGTTTTATCTATTGATATGTTTTTATCAAATGTGTGTATTTTTGGTATTGAAATAAAGTTCGATGAATTTGACGTTAAAGTAATCTTAGCCCCCCTGGAATCTAAGTCCGCCTCATGACCATAATTTATCGACTTACCATCGGAATCTACTTCATTGATCATATCTGTGAGTTCAGCTTCTGTTGGGTTTTGTCCTAATGACCTCATTACTGTCCCCAATTCTTTGGTTGTGATGGTGCCATCGCCGTCTTTGTCGAAGAGGGAGAATGCTTCCTTGAATTCTGTAAAAATATATATAAATAAGGTGAAGTTGTGTACTCAGGTTGATAGTTGGTACCAGTGTAATGAAATACAGCATCCGTGTGACTGAGCGTCCTAGGTACTATTCAATTGTGTAAAACGTATTTGTATATGTGCGATCAATAAATCATTGATTGCGACTTATTCCGTAAAGTTCAAGTTAGACCCGGATTCCTGGTTATGGGAGACACTCAGTCTCAATACACCGGTATGCCTATTCCTACAACACTGCCGGGATACCGGAAGATATTCGAATGAGTTCAATGGAATTTAAATAGATACATATTTCTGGCTGAATTGAATGACATAATTGTTACAAAAATTTCTTACCGGCAATTTGGTCTTCACTGAGCTCACTTTCACTAGTCTGTAAACCAAATTCAGAAACATGTTTAATTTTTACACAAAATATTATAGTTTACACGGTATGTATTCCAAAAACTTTGACAACAAACTTTGAACCAGCTAGCTAAATCTATTTTAGCATAGACAAGATGATGGTATATTATTTCAGTCTTCTCTATAGACAATAATAGATTAGAGTGCTCAAACCCATTAAGGTGACCTTGGAGTTCAAATAATCCCGCGGATTTAGTATACTAGCCTGTCCAAGTTTGTCGTAAGTTATCTCATTAAAGGACACAGGATTTAGTTTACAAGTGGCCTGTCAAAAACGTCTAGAGGTTTTTAGTTGTGTTTTTTATCGTGTAAACACAAAAGGCTTGTTAAGGATTGCAATTTCTCAAGTGGGGATTATCTATTCTCATTGATTCCAGTGAATAGACTCAGTAACCGGGGTTAACAAAATATTTTACTACGGATTACAAAATGCATTGCTATGTACGGACAGAACATTTGAACTGGCTAACTGGAAAAGGCTACTTTCACAGAAGAAGACTTTTATTATTAACGCCATATTTAAGTTTGAACCTTGACTCTGGTGATCTGAATTTGACTGCCATATATGCATAATCTTATTGTCATTTATAATATGCCAGACATTATGATTTAGTGAAAAACGAAAAACAACAACAACAACAAGCATGACAAGAGTTCTACTTACCATTTCTTAATCAGTAGGTCTGTGATGCAACGATTAACCATAGATTTGTTTCAAGTTACAGATTAAACCTCCAGCCGAAGTTTTCTGCAAAGTTGTTATACTTTTCGAGAAATTTAGTATCAAGTGCAGATCAAGTATAACCCAATATTTACGAGAGTCCGGGAGGTAAACTGCATGGTTCACGCACGTGAATGCATGGTGTATCGATCATTTATTGACGATATATAATCCAATATCATCAATTATGCATATAAAAATACTGTTTTCCATTCTCACAAGTCAAATGACCACTCCCACATCTACTCGGTCTTTTATTGGTCAATGTTATGCTGCATTGCAGTAGCTTTGAAACTTGAATAACTTTTAATAAGAAAATCAATTTGCCATCGAGCAAAAACATTATGTTAATACTTTCATGGAAACATGTCCTCTTCCGGCCATCGACATCTCGCCATTGTCATGATGGACACTGACACTTTTTGCACTGGACGGTTCTGTTACCCTGTCTTAACCCTCGTCCAGGGGGAGATGGTTGCAACCCTTAAGGTTTTTTCCTGTAGCATAAAAACGCAAAAGCAACCAACCCCACTGGAGGCATTTTATCTCTTTTACATCCTTTGCGGTCATTTTGATGAAAGTTCTTTATGACGTCATAATTACGTAACGCCTTGACTGATTTTTGTGATCTAATTGGTATCGTTGGATAGGGAAGAACCATTCCTATATTGATGGCAACATCAAGTTCATAAGGGGTTCCGTGGCAAAAATTTAGGGACCCCCCCCCTGGTTATACTCTATAAACCTTGAAGTAGGGTCAATTCGGGTAACTTCACTCATTTTCAAAAGACGTGCAATCGTTACACTGTTACAAGATGCATAGCGTATCCCTTATATTCTACAACATTGTGAACTGGTGGTTTTGTATTGTGTAAGAGACAATGATTGATTAAGACTGACCAAATCACTGCATATTAATACATTTGGTACATAAATCTTTCATGATTTTGGTATTATTTTTGGTTAATTTTGTTGCTACTACATGGATAAATCTTGAATACAAGTTCATTTGAATATTCAACTTGATTGGGTACGTTGTATCATTCTAAACATGCTAAAGTCACGGACCAATTTATTTCCGCGTATATGGCCATAGAGTATATAGACGTGTTACAAAAAAGGCTTGGTTACACGAGGGTTAATATATTTTTCGTACAGTAATCCACAATAAGGTTTTTCTCAGTTATTTCTTACCATAGCAGTATCTATAGTAATGGGAAGTCTTAAAGGTGCAATTCATGATTTTGATGAGGTCTCTTTTCTAGCTAAATTAAAAGAAGAGTACAACATAAATATATACTGAAAATTTCACTTGATTCCGACCGTTCATTTCCAAGTTACAAGCTTTTCAGCATCTTGAAAATCCCCATAGACTACTGTGTTGTAATTACTGTCGGGGCCCCGACAATAATTAGAAAATGACACATTTTCTCACTTTTCTCAAAAATGCAAGCACATATGAAAGAATGGTTTGGGGATCGTAACATATACCACCTGCGGACTCTTGTAAGCTAAAAAACTCAAGTTTGATAGAGGTGACCTTGAGGGTGAAAAGTGGATCATGAATTGCCCCTTTAAAATCGTCCACCCGATCAGTCTGGACCTAACGTGACAATGAAAAGTACTTGGTGGAGTGTTCTTTAAAACTTAGAGGGTCCGATCAAGGCTTTCACTCGCCTTGACCCTACATGGACCAAATTGGACAGCTAGCTGCTACCCTACCTTGGCGAGAGTCAGGGTCAGGTCATCCAAGGTCAAAGGTCACTTGGAGTTACATCAACAAATCGTAAGGAGAGTCGGTATAAGGTCAGCCAAGGCTAACATGAGGTCATCCAAGGTGATTTGGGGCCATTCAATGTGGTAACTCTTGAACAAACCTGGACGAAACAAACCTAGACCATACACAACCCTCATGCCTCATCCCGGTGACTCTCTTGCGAGTTTGCAGTAAAAAAATGTATATATTTCAAGTCAAAACTTATGGTATGATATGGATCAGAGAAAATGGATCTGACCGAATAATATATTTTACTATACCGGTGTAATGATACACTGTTATACTGTTGGGCAATTATTTAGCGTTGGTTAAACTATGAACAACCCAATTGTTGGGTAAATAATATTAACCAACTGTTGGTGTTTACCCAATATTTGGGTAATTAGCAACAACTTTTACCCAACAAATAGGTAATTAGCCAACATTTTACGCAACGTTGGTTATTATTTACCCAGAAGTAGGGTTGTTCATAGTTGAACCAACGTTGGGTAAATTATTTGCCCAACGTTCTAACAGTGTACCGAGCCGTAACTAGGAGCCCGGGTCTAATTGAACTGCTGTACATTGAAGTCGCAATCAATGATTTAAGCGCTGGTCACAACCCGTCGTGCGGGTTTTTTTGTTCGTACGTTTTTCGAGGGGCCACGCGGCCACGTTCTCCGACGTTTTTTTCTAAAAACGTAGAGAGGACGTAGCAAAACGTAGGGAGGTCGTACGTCACGCACGTCGTTCGTACGATTTGCGCACGATGTACGTGCGTTTTCTGCGAGCCACACTTGATTGTGGTCGGTGCGTCCATCGTACGTTGCGCGTTGTCAGTGCTTACAACGTACGAACTCCCTGGCGATTGCGTGATCGTACGGAGACCGTACTAACACGTACGATGTCCTTACTTACACGCACGTTGTACGTGCGTGCAAGTGCCTTGAATGTTGAAAACATGATCACGATGTAGCACTACTCTATCCCGAGACAAAGTTTAAAGTCTAAGGGACTGGTTAGAATTGGATTTAAAATAAGTCTTGTCAAAAACACTTATTTACATAATTCATGTACATTGTATATTAAAAATAAGTAGATAAACCCTTGTCTAACCAAGGGGGGGGGGGGGGGGGTGCTCCCCGCAGCATAAAATCTCAAAAGCAACCGACCTAAGGCATTTGGGTAATCGTTTCTTTTACATCTTCGGTCATTTTGATGAACAAATTAGGGGGAGGGGATGGGGGGTACCCGTTTTTTTTTATACCCAAACCAAAATCAAGTTCCAGTTATTTGATTGGGTGAGGCTAGATTCAATAACGAATATGGTTATGTGTTATATATTGGGTAACCTAATAAAGCGGTGCAGTAACAAATTCCCTTACTGCTCTTTGTATTTATATGAGAGGGGGATAAATATATTTTGATAAAATGAAAACTGTATGTGTTTAGCTAATTTGGTTTTTTAAGTGGGATTAGTTAATGTGTTAATTAATCAAAGCGGTGGAGGATGAGGAGCCGGAGGATGAGGAGCCACTTATTCACATAATTGGGTGCTATTCCCACTTGCATAGATTTTCAAAAGATTTGGACACAAGGATATCATGGTAAGGGTACACATGTGACATAAACATAAATGGAATTGAATGTGATCTGTGGTTAAAAAAACACCTCTATGGTCAAGATAGGTACAAGTGTTTGGGAAAATATGTCACTTTTTCCACATACTTTCATGAATTTTTCATAAGACTCGGGTACTAGAATACCCCTTAAGGGGTTGACATGTGACATGACCAATTATTGGGGGTAAAAATATTTTCAGGGGTCATCTGGGGTCATTGTTTGTTTTTAGTTCAATCACCCTGAATAAGCGATTGGATAATTAATGAAAAACTAAAAAAGAGGTTTATCTTGAAGATATGTGGTGGTACTTATGATTTATGTAGCTATATTGTATATTAAGCAAGTTCTTGGTTACAAAAATGGCATCTGAAAAACATATATATATTTGAAATATTTCTTATGATACACCCTGTATATTTTCGGCACACCCTGTACAATGACCTTGAAATTATAATTGGATGATTCCATCCTTTTTACCCTTTAGTATATAATTTCCCTATCTTAATGTGAATAGTTTTAAAATTTATAGTGAAAACTCCTGGTATTGCCCATTTTCTGTGTGTCACCAAAAAGTAACCAAATTTACGGCGCATGACCATATCCTAACCGAATAAGGTCAAAAATTCACGGTTTTCCATTTTTGGTCACTTTTTGACCTTATTTGGCATGAAATTCAAAATATTAGCCAAAATCCTACAAAATGAAAATGACACAACATCTCAAAGAGCATTTTAAATAAAAATTACCATTCTGAAGTCATTTTTTTAATGTTATTTTTAGCTTGGTTGGAAGCCCAAATGGCCAAAAAATGTGTTTTTTGTGATTTCTCAAAAAAATTTTGGTCAAAAGTCACCATCATGTTCCTTGCGAACATTCCTCTCTGGAAATGTATACTTTTAATAACTTTTAGCACTTGGTTAAAAAAGTTATGGTACAAAATAAACTTGCAAAAACGTAAAATTGAGTAACATGCTTGAATTCCACGTGCTTTCCCCCTTAACTCCCTCTATATCGAGCGGGCTTTTCAAATTCACAATTATACGTATGGAAGAAGAATATGAATAATGAGAGTCTAATTATTAAGATGTTTAAGAAAGGTGTTGGAATGTCCTTAAAGATGTTTTGCTCTATCTTAGCTTATCTTTACATAAGAATACTCACAATTTGCACAACAAATGCAACAAAAATTATATCTGCGATAAATTTATTTTCGCATCTTAAATAACAAAGTATATAATTTACAAAACATGATATTTATATACATGAATGATGTAAAGTTCACTACGATATGTCTGAATTTCATGTCACAGTGAACCTGAAACGCGAAAAAAAAAATCAGAATTATACAGTTTAAAATGCTACCCAATAACAGCGAATTTCCAACAGGTCAACTGGAATCTTATGTCTTCTGAATTTGCATGTTATTGCATTTGGGTTTTTAGCAATAATATTTTAAGTATATAGTTCCATGATGAATAAACGTTAAAAATTGAATTTTCATGCATAATTAGCAAACGCAGTGACTGTTTAATATAACAATTTGCATATGCATCAAAACGTTACATATGGCTGTGCATATGGTGTATGCTGTTCCAATAATTCCTTGTTCGTGCAAAGATCAGTTTTTCCTCTCAATTGGTTATGAATGCCATGTGTCCACATCGTGAAAACTTCGATCCAAACTCCAAAAGAGTTAAAAAGTCTGTGTGGGTCTGATGAACCGGCGTAAGTTGTGGGCCTATTTAGTTCCTGATGTCATCATGGTAACAAATTCTGGAAAAGAAAAAAAAAACAATTTTCAGGTGTAAATAAACTCAAAACACACATGAAACATTCAGCTCAGCTAATTGGACAATTATTATTCACTCTGCTAATCTGTATACTCGATATATAGTTGACGTTCATAGGCCCTATATGAAATAACCCGGTTTAGTCAAATACTATGAAAATCTACTTTTGCTTTATTTCTTTCTGAAATGTATCTGAAGAACTATCTGATACAGTACAATAATAACTTGGATGGATTTTTCTGGGCCCGGATGCCGGGGTGCAAAATAATCTATAGTATGGTTCAGTCGAAAACCGATATAACCTTTTAGATATAACCGACATAAAGATATGTTTAGTGTCCCCATAACATGGCTACGCCATTACCCAAACCTATTATTATAGGCTATTAGAAATTACACAGATCGGGTCAAAATTTAAAAATTATTGCCAAGTTTTCGTTAAAGGTGCATGGTCCGATTGCCTCAACTTGTTTTCAACTTCTTGAGATTTTGGTACCAAAATGTTGCTCATATTTTTCTCATGACCCATGTGAAATTTCACGGCTGAGGTATATGTTCCCTTTTGGAGATATATATTCGAAAATGTGTCTAATTATGGTAACCATAATTTTACACAGTAACATATAGGCGGCCTGAAATACAAAATTGCTCATAAAATCAAAACGGTTTGATCGATTCATCCGAAATTTGAAACTGAATCTCTTGAGTGGTCTTCTTCATATGACGTTGAATACTAAATTTTGAAAAATCGGACCAAGCTCCTTTAAATATCAGAGACTATTGGGTCTTAGAAAACCTACCTTCATAATTAACTTGACCATCGCCGTCCATGTCTGCTTCTCTGATCATCTCGTCAACTTCTTCATCTGTTAACTTCTCACCTAAATTCGTCATCACGTGCCTCAATTCAGCAGCACTGTATTAATGAAAAGATGCAAGATTTATAAAATGGTCAAAGAAAAAACAACTGAACGCTTAGGATTCGTGATTTAACAGCATTCCTTTTTACAACATAGATTTGAAGATGTCTATGTTTTATTGATAGTAACTTGAGGTTACAGAATTGTCAAAATTCTTTTCATCGATCTGAATTTTCTGCATATTAGTAATAACCATGTTAACGTTATAGCGTAGATGTACCGTCTACCATTTCCCACACAACTGAAGGATAGAGCTATTTTTGTATGAAATAAGACGTTTGAATAATTGTGAAAATTATGCCATTTCCTTAACAATCTTTCAGTCTATACCAGCATCGTAAAGCTACAAGAATATGCATTTTGTCCTCACCTGATGTAACCATTGCCATCTTTGTCAAAAACTCGGAAAGCTTCCCTGATCTCTTCCTCTGAGTCAGTTTCTTTCATTTTTCTTGCCATCATGGTCAAAAATTCGGGAAAATCAATGTTGCCATTACCTACAAAGATCACATATTTTATTACAAGTCATGAATACACGATTTAAAGCAATACTATATATCGTCTAAAATGAAGAAATGTGACTATCTAAAAGCACATTTTAGTGTATTTTGTCAACTTGTTTCGCCTTTGGAAAATGGAAAACATAGCACATGCTTTACTAACACACGTAAAATTAAATTTGGGATTCCGAATATAATTCAACTAATGGCCAGAACATAAAAAGCATAATTAAGCCAAACCATTTGGAGGTACTATATCTATCACAAACAAATCAAATAAGCTAATCGAAAGTCATGGGTGACAGGGGGTGCTTCATTTAACACTTTTATGTTGCTTTAACAAACAAGAATATTCTATAAAAAGGGTGAACTCACGTTATCTGACCAAGGTCGATTTCTCATGTGTCAAATACTTATTTTCTTAAATGGAAATTCCAGCAAGCACAACTTTTGAAGTTTAATCTTATGCCCATGATAATCTAATACCTATTCTCATTGCGGATTCCCTGCATAAGAAAAAAATCATTATTTTCCAAATATCATTTTAAAGAAACTTTTTAACATAGGCCTACTCACCGTCAGCATCTACTTCATTGATCATATCTTGGAGTTCAGCTTCTGTTGGGTTTTGACCTAATGACCTCATTACTGTCCCCAATTCTTTTGTTGTGATGGTGCCATCGCCGTCTTTGTCGAAGAGGGAGAATGCTTCTTTGAATTCTGTAGGACATAAAATAGCACGGTTATAAGTAAAAGATTATGGTTACAAAAGTACCCATGGGTACGGACTACGGTACTTATAAGTGCAAAAGGATCGGAAGATTAGAATTCTTAAAGAATTAAGAATTTTTTTGAAATTTTCGAATTTCTAAAAATGACCCCACATGACCTAATTCGTGCCCCATAAAAGTTTCGAGTGAAAATTCCTTCAAATAACGAATGTCTAAAAATTGCGAAAAACTTGCTTTTTTTTTTCGAATGTCTAATTTCTAATATACTGCTAACTTTACCATGGTAATAATAATAATAATAATATTTATTCAAATCACTTGCAATTTACAAACGGAGCTTACAAACATATGTATATAAATACATTTTATTTACCCGAAATATCTGGCTGTGCTGTGGCACAGCCAGAAGCAAGCTCTGCAATAAAACCTGCGCATAAGTGCACATACCCAATATCCCCAAAAATGATCATAGCTATCAAATACAAACTGCAACCCTCCACAAACATGACAAAGGATATTTATAATAAATTTACTTATTATAAATACTTCCCGAAGTTGTTAGTCACACAAAAAAGATGTTTGAAGATATGTTTACAAACCGTTGCTATGTAAACAAACGAAACATTCCGTTTGATTTCTCTGATCAGAACAGTGCAATTTTCATGAATTTAATTCAAAAAGGTTCCTTTCATTAATATGTAATAAAACAGAACTGTTTGTTCAAGTACCGTTTGTATTTTTCAATTTATGGACAAATGGCCTTTATGTGATAGGCTGTACTACACAGTTTGCCTCAAGCCAAAAACTAAGTTTTTTGGCTTGTGTTTCTCGAGCAACATTTTATAAACAAAACAATTACATTTCAGATAGACAAACAATATATGCAAGTAATTTAGGAGAAATGAATGGGCTTAAAGAAAACCCAAAACACAAAGTGCTCACTTATCCTGTACATTAATTTAAGGAACATATATAATAACATAACATAAGCAAACTGAACAAAATTAAATTAAGTAGTTAAACCTACTAAAAAGGAACATTAATCAAATCAACTGTACAAATCTATGAAAAATGACCTGCATTTAGATTTGAATGAAGAAAGATCAAGGCATTCTTTAACATCAGAAGGAATTTCATTCCATAGACGTGGAAGAGACACAAAAAGGGAATTGAAAAAAGAAGAACTCCTGGCTGTTACATGCAACAATCTAGAATCATTAAGGCTACTTTTATGCACCATTTTTCATTAGTTTGAACCCAAACACAAGTCTGTGGAATTTGCAGGAATCCTCAAGTTTTAATAGGCCTAGTTCGGTGAGCCTTTCTTCGTAACCAGGCCTACATTCCCATTCAACATCAAATGAATTCCTATAAAATAATAAGCCCTTGTTTCGGGATCTCAATATAGTTCAATTTAGCCTAACCACCTCATTATATAGTGAAATTAGATAAATTCATCCGGCCGGGTACGTGCTGTCCAGGCTCATTGCTAGGGACAACTTTTAAATTTCCCAGCAGAATAACATCAACTGAAAAAAATATTTGGATGATCTTCATCATATTAAAATGAATGTATTCCTTGATTTGATGCTCAAACTTACCTGCAATTTGTTCTTCGCTAAGTTGGTCAGCCTGTAAATACAAAAGTAAATAAATAAATAAATGAAAGTTTAAATCCAACATGTTCAAAGCCAAAATGTCAGTAAATTGAATCCAATGATTTAACATGTTTAAAAGATATCCCATACAGATTTTTGGAAGCTTGGGCTGATAATTTACTGAACTTGCATGATGGTTTAGCCCCCTATATACAGGAGTCATTGGTCTCTTTTGTCTACCTCCAGAAACCGGGTTTTTTTTCTTCATTTTAAACTTTGTAAAGTTTCTGAAAGGAAACGACGCAAGAAGCTATATAACAATTCTATACTATCCCTGGATAAAATCGAGTACAATTCTAGTACAAGATTGGAATGTGCAATTGATTTGGAACATCATTCTAGTACAAATTGTTTGTATTTTTTAACAAACAATTTGTACTAGAATTGTACTTGTGCTCGAATGATGTTCCAAATGTGCACATTCCGATCTTGTATACTAGAATTGTACTCAATTTCTTCCAGGGATAACAAATCCACACCAGTAACTGCATGTCAAATTATAACAAATTAGGAAAAAGACCAAAAGAATTAGTTCTGTTTTGATTGTTAATATGCAGGCATCATGTTCACCTCTAAAATACATCCTATTGTTACCTAGATGATTAAATTTCTAAAACGGCACTGATATAATCATGGAGGTAATACCTCCATGATATAATGTATACTATTACTAATGTGAAACAGGTTTCTCGATGGTATACGTGTTTATGATCGCACCCACTCCTCCCTCACCCAAAAAAAACCCCTTACTAGGGAAATTATATTATGGAACTTAATATTACAAAATTCAATTTGCTTACCATTTTAAGTAAATTCCAACAGGTACGACACAGATTACTGCAGCTACACGTTGATATAAACACGAGTTGTCTTGGCAGAAGCAAACAGTGATGTGATGGCTTCTCAATGGGGATACTTGTGATGCTAATTCGACCAACAAAAACCAATATATTTCTTTGTATCAGATATTGATAATATCTATTACTATATGTCTTAACGAGCCCCAGGACCAAGTCGACCTGTGATTGGTCAAATCTTTACTGCATTGCAGTACTCCTTGTATGTCTAATTATCGATTGGTCGAAACACAATTTGTCTGGGGTAAACAGAACTACAATAAAATCAATCTTGAACAACTTCATTCATAAACTATGGTAGTGACTATACAAGACTAGTCGTGAAGTACAGATACCAAAACGTTATGTACAAGACCGTCTATATAATAGTAGAGTTACGTAAAATTAAGAGCAGTCGTATCTTAGTCTAAAAAGTATAAGGATAGAAGCACCTAATAATAGTGTGTAGCGGCAACGCCACTGTAGTAAGTTCAGACTTTTATCCAATATGGGAGCGTAGCGTCTTAGGTAAGAACCATCGAGATATCATAGATATGATATCTCGATGGTAAGAACTAATAAGGCATAAAAGCAGAGCTGAGGAAGCGATAGGGCTGACCAAGGACTAACCATCCTCTGTAGGTCCAATTTTAGTCTTATAGTGCATAAACTATAGGCCGAAGGCTGGAGAATGATGCCAGCTAGCAGGACTGAAAAAAAAAATCTACAAAAATAAAGCGCAGCGAGCCCACTTGAAAATCCGGGGGGAGGCACAGCGAAATTTGGATATTGATAGCGTGCCAAAATACTCCTATTGTTTACTGGAGTAAAATGGAGAAACAATGAATATAGGCTCAGTCCATCAGTCTTACAAAGTCTGCGCCACACGTTCTTTACTGTGTTGGTGATTGCCCAAACAACAGGAAATGAGGGGGGACCCCATTAGGCGACTAGTGAATCTAGCCTATAGTGCATATTGCAGATTCGACCCATGACCTAATTTGCACATGGGCGAGATGATGCAATCCATAATACAAATGTGATAATCGGTTAACAATCAAATGGATAAATACGAAAATGTCACCCCGCTTATCAGATGCTTCAGTGGTATTGTGGTTAAGGCGTTGGACTAGAAACTAAACTATGCTTTTTGGCGTTGGTTCGAGCCGGCATGGCACTCTTTCGAAAAAATAATTGTTTCTTTTTGATCTCCAAATAATTTTAAACATTATTAAAACACAGTTTTAGAGTTAGAAATATCTGAAAAACTTAAAAGAAATAATATTATTCCTTAATTTGATGGGAATTGCTCATTCAGTACCGTTAACATGGTGAAGGCGTGATATCGCCCTGGCCTAGGTCAGAAATGGTAATATTGTGTAGAAATCCGACTAAATACGATAAAATACCCGTTTTTTATCTCTGAAGTTGGCAAATTCAGAGATAAGTTGGAACTTCTCACTATGACAGTTGTCTGTATTGATATTTAATGCACACTAGAAAACTAGCGGATTGTATGACAAAACTAGCCAAAAAATAATATTTTAGTTTCAAATTACGTGTCTCTTTGTTTCATTTGGTATGAAAATAAAAAATATTCAAACTACCCACATTTTCAGGAGCCAGAATTCATCCAAATTGCAATTAATTTCGCATCTGAACAGATATTTATGTTCAGTAAAATGTGTTTTTACTGTCTGTAGGAGTGGATAGTCTTCGTTTTACACTATAACACAATCGGAAGCTCAAGAATTCATCTGGTGCGGTCGTCAATGATCGGCTTAATCCGGAAATGGCTCTGAAATAGAATATATCGCTACGTTGACGTCATATTATTTTGGCCGATTGAATATTAGTGTGGGAGGTACTTAAATTTGACGGAAGGTACGGGTATTTGCCACCCTCAAGACCCCTTTTAAAGCCTCCTCTTCCGATCCTCAAGATGTTATTTTCAAGACTACTAACTTCCCGGGGGGCACTGACCTATAGAAAGGTGATACGGGTATGTGCGGCCCTCATTGAAGACCCCCTTTTCACGAAGTTGTCTGCCGCTCCCTACACTCTTAAAATGAAGAGTGAACAGTCACTCTTTCTTAGAGTGATTTTTTTTCCACTCCAAAAGAGTGACATTTCACTCTTTTCGAGTGAAATCGAACGGGGTTTCACTCTTAAAGAGTGAAATGTCACTCTTATAGAGTTATAAATTCACTCTTTGAGGGAGTGAAAATTGTCACTCTTTTAAAGATTGGCCACTGACAGCGGTGACCAATCTTTAAAAGAGTGACAATTTTCACTCCCTCAAAGAGTGAATTATAACTAATTATAACTCTATAAGAGTGACATTTCACTCTTTAAGAGTGAAACCCCGTTTGATTTCACTCGAAAGTGAAATGTCACTCTTTTGGAGTGAAAAAAAAAATCACTCTAAGAAAGAGTGACCGCTCACTCTTTTCTTTTAACTTTTAAGAGTGTAGACCCCCGGCATTTAGCACAACCTTTAGTTAAGCCTTATTTCCAAAAATGTTAAGTTCCCTAGCCTCATTTTTTGAAATTTAGTTCCCGGGCCTAAGACCCTAGTCTGAGCTTCCAGACCCATACTCCATTTCATTACATATTGGGTCTGGGCTAACAGCCATTGACTTCTGCCAGGAAAGTTTCTTGCTTCTGCGAAACGCCGAAAAAATTTTGAAATACGAAGCAGATGCACCTCTTGAAGCAACAGATGTATGTGATCACTATCAAATAGCACTCAGCTCAAGAAGAATTCATAATCAAATGCTTTCATGTACCAAAAATCGACAAAATTTTCAAAATTTTAATTTTGATGTAAACAATGCTTACAATATCTCCGATTTTTCACGTCCAAATGTCCCATTAGTCGTCGCAATTAATGTTTTAGTTAGTGGAACTAATGCTCTTGCTCTTGTCAAACATCGATGAATAAAATAGAAAAACCGGGTTGGCCAATTTTTGGCCATTGCGCCCAAGGGGCGTTAGACCTAGGTACAAGACCCCCATTTCAAGCAAATGATTTCGAAAATTTATGCTTCCAGAGCCCAAATTTTGCCCAACTGAAACTCACTCTAAAATGAAACGGACGCGTTCTAATTTTTAAAACCAGAAGGTGTTAAACTATTTTAAGTTTATATTAAAGGCATATACTGGAAATATTTTACCATATTTCATTTTTTTATCAGTAACCTGTGTCCAAGAACATTGGGGAAATCAGTGGTTAATTAGACTTGTTACACTTTCGTGTTCTTTCTATTATCTCAAGCAAGGAAAAATGAAGCCAATATGAACGTTGAGCACTACAAATCTGTACGAAAAAATTGGGGTTTGTAAGGCCTGTGTATGATTATGCTTACAGTGAGATCTAACGAAAATTGCCATATCGTGTATTTGCATAATTACACAAAACACTCATGCACGGAGAGCCAGCAAACGGAAAATCAACTTTATTGTTACAGATAATAACACAATACGCGTATACATGTAGGTTATGTACATTCAACTCGATATGTTCGTCACGCCCTCTGACACCGGCATTTCGCTGGCACTCGATATCGGCAGTCGTACAATGTAAACAATGCAGAGAAAACGCCGGAATACAAAATGGCGACTGACGCACTCATGGGCAAAAAAAGTGGTACCCAGAGCCCATTCTGAACACTGTGAACTGCGCCGTGAACGCTGTCAAGGCGCAGAATAGAGCGCAGCCTTTGACATTTCATTCATGATTGTTTATTTACTACGATGTATTAGAATCACGCAGTGGCACAGCACCAACGCAGATGCGCAACGCAGTAAGTGCTTCAAAAGCCAAGATGGCGGCGCGCATATACTGTGTCACTTTATAAATATGTCTGTCATTTCCCAATCTTATATATTCCCTGCTCACACACTGCGTGTGCGTGCGCGTTGACGAGCGACTTGGTAGTACGCGTAGGTATAACGCATAGGCGCAAACACATACGCGCAGTTGAATACGCAGCGTGAATCCACATCTGGTTGACGCGTCATCGTGTAGACACAATCTCAACTCCTGGGGCCCGTTTCATAAAGATTTGAATCAAGCGTACGTTTGATTTCAAACGTAAATTTACATTGTATCAACCTATTTAACGCTTGATAAATCAAACGTACGCTTGATTCAAATCTTTATGAAACGGGCCTCTGGAATGTACATCGATGAACATGGATGTACATTCCCAGCTCTCGTGTAGTTTGCCCCTATTATGCGTGCATGGTTTTCCGTTTTCTGGATCTCCATGTGTGTACGTGTTTTGTATCATCAATGCAATAAGGGACCGTTCACAAACACTTGTAAGGGGGAGGGGGCCCGATGCAAAAAACAAATTATCGCGGAAAATTTTCGGGGCCCCCCTTTTCGACCTCAAAAAATTTAAGGGTCCCCCTTTTTGCGACAAAAATTGGTGGTTAACCCCATAGAAAAGCATGTAAACTCAATTTTTACCGGACAATTTGTGGTAATTTTTTTCAGGGCCCCCCTTTTGGCATCAGGGCCCCCCCCCCCTTACAAGTGTTTGTGAACGGTCCCTAAGCAATGTAATTTTCGTTGAATCCTGGACATGATCTCCCTGCATATAGGCCTAGATGCGTGTTCTATCTCAATCTGCAAATCATAGGCATTTAGTGATTTTCCGTTTTTCCGCTGGATCTCTATTCATAGGGTGTGTGAAAATGTGTCTAATTATGGTAACCATAATTAATTTCTAATTTTACACAGTAACGTATCAGGCATATCAACAAATACAAAATTGCACATTAAACAGGGGTGGGAGAGGCCAGTTGACAAAAACGAGGAAAAGCGTTGTAAAGTTGGGGTAAAAGGTCAAAAATGGGCTGAAAATGAATGAAAAAGCTAAAATTTTAGCACATGAACATTTTCAAAAACGAGGAAATCAGCTGAAAAGAGGAACTCTCACACTTCGGATTAAATTAAAACGGTTTGACCGATTCAGCTGAAATTTGAAACCTTACCTCTTCAATGGTCATCTTTCATGTGACACAGAAAGCTACATTTTGAAAAATCTTTCATGTGACACGGAAAACTACATTTTGAAAAATCGGACCATGCTCCTTTAAATTTACATGAATTGTGCAAGTGACTTCACAACAGAAAAAATTGAATTCTAGAACACTTACACAGTCCACTTGTATCAATAAACAGAAATGCATTGAAAATATTGTAGCTTAAGAAAACAACAATATAAAACAATTTTATTTGCTTTGTTGTACAAAATTTCCAATCATCAAATTATCATAGATCTGATATTAACTTCAATAATTGAATCAGATAACTCAAGAGATAGATTGTGACATACCAAACTGAATTAATATATGAACCCATTACATGCAATACCGTGACTTGTAACCGTCACTTTTGTCCTCATAGTATCCGTCATACAATTTGAATCTTACATATCCTTCGAATAAAATCACACTGATGCACAAAACTTCAATAGGATCTATGGTTTCATGTCTCTATATTTTCTAAAGCTTCCTTTAAAATACAAGTTCAGAAAAGACTTGGTACCACGACCCCTGTGTTTTAGAAATCCAACCCTTTGTTTAAAATGCTGTTTTTTGGTTGGGCCATTTATATTGTCCGTCGCGTTTAATTAATTATCATCACAAGCTCATATCACAGTCAATGTTATACAGCTGCAAATTAAAAAGACCTCTAAGAAATTAAAAATTTACATATTTGCATTGTTTTGTAATTGATTGTCCTTTAAAATGTCCAACTTGACATGATTTTACGCATAAGTCCGAGCTTCGCCATCCTCTTCGATCGTCATGTTACGGACAGTTACTTGGATGTCATCATGGTGACGAATTCTGTGAACAAAGCGACGAAGTCTGTCATGAAATATTATCTGATGTGAACGTAGAAATTACATTTATGTTACTGTCATAAGTGACCCAGAAAGTTAAAATATATACATGTAGTAGAAAGAAAATGTAACATTTGGAGATCGAGCGGAATAATAGCAAAAAACAAAAGAGTCGTGAAACTGAACAAATGTCACCCAAACTTCACTTTGCAAAGACGTGATTGATTTTGGGCATGCACGGCAATAGAATTGGGTTTTTGTTTTAAATTTTGAATTGATACCGTAGTCGGTGGGACACGATACATGATGCATTGATCACCAAGTCTTCCCTGAGTGGGATAACTGTTCACCTTCAGGCCACCCCAAATTAAAGGTTGGAAGTTTAAAATAATTGTGTTGGAGTCTTGGAGATCAGGGAATGGGGATTTCACATATACTATGGTCTTATTATATACCTATACATGCAATAGACATGATAGATTTGGATTTCAGTCTATCGTCATTATTCACAAAGCATTAAAATGATGTTCGAATCGAATCAACCGTCAAAATAAGACATGTTTCGGTGAAAGTCCCCTGGACAAAATCGAGTACAAAAATAGTACAACATTCCTAAGGTGCACATTTGGAACACAATTACAGTACAGTTTTAGCACAAATATAGTACAAATTTGTGTACTATAAATGTACTCAAATTGTACTTAAATGATGTTCCAAATGTGCACCTTAGGAATGTTGTACTATTTTTGTACTCGATTTTGTCCAGGGTCATTTGCTCGGGGTATTTGTATAGTCGATGACAACTTACCTTCATAGTTGACTTGTCCATCACCGTCAATATCAGCTTCTCTGATCATCTCGTCTACTTCTTCGTCTGTTAATTTCTCCCCTAAATTTGTCATTACATGCCGAAGTTCGGCGGCGCTGCAGTAGAAAAAAAATAAGATGATGACGTATAACCATTTTCATGATTTTAGTTACATCCCGCAGGCCTGGTCATTATGTTGATTTAAATTCCAGCGTATAATCAAAATCTTGAAAATGAGCTCCGAGTCTGAGCGGGAATTGCCACTTAAGTCGTCCAAACCCATTTCGTCCAATGCCACTTGGTCCAATTCCCAAACCAATGCCATTAAGGCCACGACCCGTTTCAGCCAATGCCATTTAGACCAACACCCATTTCGGCCAATGCCATTTAGGCCAAAACCCATTTGGGCCAATAGCCATTATGGCCAATTTTCTTTAATGAGCATGAGAATATTTGTGTTTTATTTTCATCGTTCCTCATTTTAATAATGTTATTTGTTTATTGTGTCATGTCATGTGCTGAAATTTTATTTAACTTCCATATGAAGAGTTTGTTTCCAAAAGGGCCTAAATTCACTTTTGGGCAAAATTGAGTTATTGGTGCCATAGTGTAGTACTATTAGTAGTTTAATGAAACCAAGCCAATTTTCCCAAAAGTTGCTTTCATAGAGTTTACCAGTACACCAAATCTGAGTTTTTTTTCCAAAAGGGCCTAAATCCACTATAGTTTGTTTCCAAAAGGGCCCAGTGTAAACAAACCTCTCAATAAAAAATAAACAATAACGTTTTGACTTCCATAAATGCTGTCACCGTAGTGAGAGGACCTATCCCTAACTTGTGAAGCAGTAAAAACTCAAAAATAAATTAAACATGATATGAAATTACACATTTGCTGATTTTCAGATGGATTTAGGCCCTTTTGGAAATAAATTCTAAATGAAGAAAGCATCCCCAAAAAGAACAAAAATCAACTTTGGGTAAAAATTTAGTTATTTGTGCCATAATATAGTACTATAATAATTTCATGAAACCAAACTATTTTTCCCAGAACTCGCTTTAATTTAGCTTG
>JXSR01S045102.1:0-12503 GCA_000969725.1 Ophiothrix spiculata
CAATTAGCCTAAATCTTCCATCACTTGGTATGACCACAGAGGACTTGCGTTATAAAGAGATGGACGTCAATGCATGCAAAGTTTGTTTGGCATTACGAGATTCAATACTTCAAATTGACGAAAGGTGCCTCTGAGAGAATATATAGAGTATATCAAATATTATATTGTTGATTTCATTGTAATATTCCGCATATTCAAAAATGCTGCAGTAATATGCAAAATATGTCTCTACTCCCTTCATCTGATTGAAAACAATATAACTACATTGTAGCATGTATCATATAAAAAAGCGAGTTCTTTTGATATACTAACCATGATTGGTAACTTTATCTGGCACTAAGAAAATGAGCGCCCAGCTTGTGAACGTCTTGACAGAATATAGAATGAATACCCAACCTAAAATGATAAATCAGCAATGCAAGAAGTCAGCATGCAACTTATCTAGACAGATGAAAGACTCCAAACTGACCACGCTAGTTGACCACTCGAAATGATGACCCATTAGCAATACATACCCCGTCAGTGTTACATTAAATTAGTCATTACTTTGAAGAATATCGTGTTTTAATGACTTTCAATACCAAGCAACTTTAACATTTATTTTTAACTTAATGAGATAAGCATGATCCGAGCCGTAATTTGTTCGGCTTAACAAGATCTTAACTGCAGAATAATGGGAAAATTTACAAATCATGACAAGTGTTAATAGATCAATTTTACATCATTTCTTTTGACCATAATCATGGACGTTCAGACAGCCTTCGCATAACCACGATTAAAAAATTTTGCTCTGCTAATCACTTGTAACCCGATAAAAGCTGTAATAATACATTTCTTGAAAACTTTTTTAAAGCAAAACAATATACACTTTTCATTTTGCCATTTAAGAAAAAAAGGACCACGACCCCTGAGAACGTACCTGTTACTGTTTAATTTACATCGCTTTAAGGGTTCTAGACTTAAATACCAACAAACATAGATGCATAATTTCAACATCCCGTAAATTATCATACGATAGGTAATTTACAAGTACTATGCAAAAATAATAATTACAATTGCATCCGTCAATTTTCCATGTCGTTAAAATAGCTACAAATTTAACTAGAGTGGTTAACATTTCTATAGGAAAAGATATCAATTGTAACGCTCGATGGTTACAAATGTAACTGGAGTGGTTAACATTTCTCTAGGAACAGAAATAATTTCGGAAAGTTAGTCACGCTCGAAAGTTAGTCACGCTCGATAACTATTATATAAAGGTCAAAAGTTGATGTCTGCACTTAAACAGGCATAGGCACTACAAACATACAGTCAATTAGAGTCCAGCATGTGTAAGCGTCTTGACAAAATGAATACCTAAACTGAACGACGACAATGCACCGGAGACTTTGGCATTTTATCAGTGACCACTCGAGTTAAAACCATTCACATTTTTGTTAAATGTGCTTGATTGTTAAGGCTGGGATGGAGCTTCAAATGGCCTAAACTGTTTTTGTACTCTCTCAAACTAATTGCATAAACTATATAAAAGCACACATATTGAGTACCGTTTTTGACCAAAAATGTCAATTTTGGCAAAAAATGCTAAAAAACATATATTTTGCACCAACATTTTTGGAAAGAAAAAAATGCATTTGTGAAATGTTGATTTTTTTGACTTTTTGGAATCCAGACATTTGTTTCTAGGAAGGGTTTTCTCGAATTTTGTAAAAACAAAAAATGGAGAAAACCTTTCCTAGACATATTTCTAAATTCCAAAAAGCAAAAAAGTCGGGCTTTAATTTTGTGTAGAAGGTTGAGCTTAATTTTCTTAATTCAAAAATGGTTTTAATTGGAAACACGCTGGTTTGGTTTTTTTGGAACACCCTATACCTTAAAACGCTGTACATTAATGCAATATTCTACACACACTCTGTTAGCAGATCTATGCTTGAACCAAATTATGCGAGTAATAAGATTTCTAATATCACTTGAAAAATTTGCATTGCAGAAGTTATAGTTCATTTTGATCAAAAAATAAATGTTTCGCCCTGTATATTTTCAAGGTCATCCTATATAACGAAATGTAATGCACATATTTAGATTTCTTGCAGCTTTAGCTTTCCAAATATATATACTTTCGTACATTTCAGTGAAGTTTAAGTGAAATATCCCAAGTTTGAACATCATTGATGACATACAATGAATAATACGGCATGTAACGAAAAAGTAGGCGAGTTCATGACACATAGCCAGTAACATTTTCATATAATCTATTTCAAAAGCGATCACGTTCGCTTAATGACACTTAAATAAATCTGGGACGAAAATTTCTAAAGATAAATGCTTCAAAATTTTCGTTTTTCATTACGTATGAAACCTATCGGAGACTTCTTATCAAATTGCATACAACCAAGTCCTGGATAACGCTAAAACCAGATGGGCACAAGTGTAGAGAAAATACAACATTTTAGCTCCAACTACAGAAATTGATTACAAATTTTGAAAATTTTCAGCTTTTCAGCTCAGAAGGCTATTTTGGGCCAAAACTTTCAGTTCAATCTGAGACACTCCGGAAAAGTTAGTTCCAAAGGTCCATTTTGCTTTAGTTGCAAAACCCAGGAAAGTGCAGCGGCATTGTCGTGTTAATCTTAATTAAAGTGTATGATAATCTTCATTAAAGTGTATGATATCAATTAGTGGGCAGAGTCTCTGCAGTGGCTTGCTACTTACGGGTGTCATTTGCTTCGGAAGCGGGAGGTCCCTGGTTCGAATCCTGGTGAAAATATGGTGTTTTTCACCACCCTTCCCTTTTCGAGGAGATAGAAATGAGAACAATTAAATGATCAGTTAGGGTTAATTCTTTCTTACATTTTACATCATTTGAATTCATAATTTCAATTATTGCAAAAAGGTATTTAATGATTTTTTTTTTAAATTGTGAGTTCTTCAACCCAATAATTTTGTTACCATATCGCATGTTACTTGTTCCAAAATGATATGAAAGAAACATTTACAAATCATCTAATTCAAAAGCGTTTAAGTTCGCTTAATGACACTTAGATAAATCTGGGACGAAAATTTCTAAAGATAAATTGCTTCAAAATTCTTGTTTTTCATTACATGTAAGACTAACGGAGATTTTTTACCAAATAGCATACAACCAAGTCCTGGATATATCGATAAAGCTTAAACCAGATGGGCACAAACATCTTCTAATATACGTATCCATTGATTTAAAATTATTCCAAAGAAAATGCAGTAGACTAATCTTAATGGTATATTATTAGTGGATGAACGTCCAAACAGATAAGGAGTCGTGCTGGGGGTGTGGCGGTAGTTTAAAAACAGAAAATTGTTAATATATTTATTTATGATAGTATTTTCTCTCAATTCTACTTACAGTAGTGAAACACTTCAGATTGGCCATAGTATTTAACACAGTAAAAGGGATGTACATCATTACCGTAGGTTATTATTATTATATTGTTTTTTTGGTTGGTTGATTTCAGTGCAAAATGACTTCGGCAAAGTAAAATCAAGAAAATTGTCGCTTTCCTGGTAATATAGTAATAGTCTGGTCATATCTTGTCACGACTCGCATTAACCATTAAAACACACTTAATAACCTCAATTAAGTCATTCAGAACAGACATAACAGACAATTATTTTGATTTGGTTAAACTGGGAGGTCTCTTTGAACTGTAATCAATTTGCTACTGTAGAAACATCGAAACGTTATGTTGAGCAGGAACTTATTTTTCGACCATCAAAGTACAGATATTGGCAAAATGGCAAAATTATGGTGGTGTACCAAGAGTTGGTTTGAACTAGATTCAAATTTAGAGCAAACTATATAATATCATTTACCATATGACATGTCCCCCCTATAATCCCTCGTGGAGCTATATTTTGTAAAAACGAAAAGCCGCGTACATCTGAAAATGACCATGACTTCATTAACCATATAGGCCTAAATAGTTACGGGTAGTCAAAAAGAACGATGTTTCAAATCACTTACGGTAAAAGCTCATTAGATGATGTATCTCCTGAGCATAATTAAACATTTTGACACCCTTTTCATTAAAATCGGTCGAAACATGAGGCAGTGCGTGTCGTTGAACAGGGGGTCAAGGTGGGGTATCTGAAAATGAGAAATTGGCATTTTTATGCCACATTTTTGCAATATTGGGGTGGATATTCATATTTTTGAGGTAAAGGAATCTATTTTTTACATCTTTACAGAACTTGATTTTTCGTTTTCATAAAAGCTCAAATAATTTGTGTTTTATTCGTTGTTTTAATTGTGTTTTGTTTAGGACGGTACACTATAAAGACAGACGTACATGGACAACTCTAGATTGTCAAGCATGGTCGCCAGCATAATTTATGCGTGTTTAGTGCACAATTTATCAGTGCATACAACCAAGCCCCGGCTAACACTGAAAATCTTAAAATTCATATAGGGCTTACTAATCATCCGAGACGAAATATAATTAATTGTTATTTTCAAATCTTGAAATAAATATAGATTAATCAGTTGAGATAGTTGATTCCCGGAGTACTCGCATGTCCGACTCCCGGGGGAGGGGGTACTCAACTATAGGTACGCGCCATGTGCCACCAAAAAGACCCCGCTTTTTTTGGTTTGCTCTCACCGGAAGACCCCCTATTTTTACCAACTGTCGCTCAATGACCCCTTTTTTTTAAACTTCGTTGTCACATAAATAACCTTTGTCACTGAAAGACCCCCCATTTTCTTAATTTGATGTAGGCCTAATTTTTCGCAACATTTTGCAAAATTCCTCGAAAATTTCGCACATTTTTGGTCATTTTGACCCGGAAAGATCCTACTTTTTGGTGAATTCGGCCCAAAGACCCTCCATTTTGTCCATGAAAGACCCCTTTTTGACCCAATTTGTCACCGAAAGACCCCTACTTCTGAGGTGCTTGGTGGTACTCGTACGTCACTTCCATATGCGAGTACCCCCGGGGCCTGACTATCAGAGCATAAAATTATTATTTTTTCCTCAGGAGCAAGTCGTTCTTTAAATACTTACATCTGTTGGCGTAGATCATTCCCGGGAGGACATACTAGCCCTAATTCTCCACTCCAAAAAGTGTAGTACTAAATGGTGGATTCCTGGTAGACCAGATTCCTGTGTTGAATGACATACGCGATAACTTACTAGATTGAGGATAATTTGTTTTATTTTGTGAAAATTAAAGGAGCTTAGTCCAATTTTTCAAAATTTAGTTTTCAATGTCAAATATGAAAGATGATCACAAAAGAGGTTTTAGTTTCAATTTTCAGGTGAATCGGTCAAACCGTTTTGATTTTATGCGCAATATTGTATTTCAAAGCTGCTATACGTAACAAAAGAAGACATCAGGATCTTCCCATCATGTCTTGCTTCCAGTGGGATTTTTGTACAAGTTTTGATAAGAGGGTTTAGGGGTGAAACTATGAGAAAAATATGATCAATATTTTAGTACCAAAATCTCAAAAGTTTGAAAAAAGTTGAAGCAATCGGACCATGCTCCTTTAATCCTATCAGTCATTTTTTCCGAACAGTAAAAATTAACTTCAGTGATCAAAATGTCTGTAGAATTAGGCAAATAAAAAATAATTTCAGGAAAATTGTCGTAAACTTGTTTAAAATCTATAGTTAAAGGTGTAGGTTCCGATCACATTCTCATCCCCGGGGCTCAACCGGAAGTATTGTATTTTTTGATGTCAACTGGAAGCTCATATTTTTCTGATCGTAAATCCAAAATTTCACTTCCAAATTCCAAATAGTTTTTGAGATATAGCAAAAAGTGTAAAGTTAATTGGTATACCTATTTTCCATTTCTTATGTATTTTCATAACAGCCTCATCCCCAGGGTTGCATACTTTGTTTTGCCTCTGAAGAGTAAACAAGAAGAAAAGGCATTACAGAGGTCAAGGTCAATCAATTCAATTAATTAAAAGTAGATTATACCATCGAGATATTACACATGTTAAAATAGGAACCTACACCTTTAAAAAATTTCCTTATTTATAAATTGACCTTGTGACACTGAAAATACTCACAACCTGCAATCGGAATAATGTAAGCAGTCTCCAAAGCATTGTCAAACCATCTGACCATAAGCTTATCAGTTCCAAAATCAGAATGGTCCATCCTCCATCGTCAGTTTTGCAGAGCAGAGAACACAATGATGTCCTAACTGGAGAAAGATCATGGTGAAAATTCTGGTACACTGGTTCGGAAGTGAAACTGCGATGAAAGTTATGGCAACCACTGATGTCCATACACAGTTCTTGTGATTAAAGAACCAAGAATTGCGTTTGGACAATCAAAGGCAGACACGTGGAACAGTTTCACTTCCATTATTTGCAAAGTCGCCGGTCAAACAGTCCTCGACGAAGGCTTGGTACTTGATATCAGCAACTACAGTAGATCCGCAACAAAACCAGTTCTCATCTCCAACCACTGCAAAATTAAGAAAATAACAAAGTACTCTTAAATATCGTGTTGTTTTCATTAAAAATATTCCACAATTTGATTAAGTTCCGATTCCGATCTTAAAGCTATATTTGACTTAATGCCTGAGTACAGTGTAGCATACACCATATTTGGAAGTCGAGTCACCAGAAAACGCCATGCGCATCCGGGGAACGTCTTGTCACACAGAAAACCAGAACTGAAATGACAATTCCCCAAAATGTGGTATCTTTCCAAGATAGAGGAGGAAGACTCCAAACTGGCCACGCTGGCTAACCACACGAAATGACCGATTAGCAATCCCCGTCTCCTCACTGGTACTTACCAGCTTAAGTGTTATTATCTTGAGAGCTTTTAGATGGCCGCCATCTTTGATTCTTTGTTGAAGGGCTATAATGCCATTTAATCTGGAGTCAAGTTTGATGCCATCGATTGAACGGCACCTTTGCTAATCATTTTAAGAACTTGTAATCTCCTGAAAGATGCGGAAATCTTTTGTCATTTTTGCTTAAAGTAATAATCTGATATAGCAAAATCAATGTCATCTAATTGAAAGCTACAATCGTATTAGAAGCGTTACCGCATTTATGACGCGATTCCCTTCGGCTTTTAACATACAATTGTTAGGATTTCTGATTCTTCGTTATATAGGCAATAAAAAAGTAATAAAAGTTGTTAACAAAGTAACAGTGTGGTCACTATTGCCCAAACAGCACATTAGACGAGCTATGTGGCCATGCATTATGACTAATTTCATTCATTATAAATTGAAATAACTTCTTGAAAATTAAAGAGGATATGATCCGAGATGCAAGTTATTTTGTCTCGGATCATAAGTTATCCTTAATTTTGTTATATTTTCTGACATTGTTATTATCTCGCGCTTTATAACGTAACGTAAAACATTTTTTTCATATAAAATGCGTATTTCCAATTTAAATGGTCTTTAAATATATTTTTTTGAATTATTAACTGTTTTACCTATTTAATAGTCGCAATTAATGCCAATGTAAAATTGATTAGCACCTACACAGAAGATGTACAGTAAAAGAATCATTCACTCGATTTTTATATTATGTATGTAACTATCAAATATTGCAAATGTTATAGGCCTATATACACTGTTAAACAGAAAGGATATATAATAATTATTTGTCTCTAAAGGTATGGCCCAAAGTCGATTAATTGATCAGTTCTCTATCGACAATTAATCGAATTGACATAATTTAATTGTAATAAGTGTGTCATGGAATAAATAGATCAATGACATTAACAGACATACATGTTTCTAATTTTAGGTCTTTTTAAATTCCAAACAGTTTAGCTAGAAATGTGTTTTTGTATTTCCCCCGACATAGCCTGCACTGTCAAAAGTGATCTAACTTAAACTATATTATATTATATATTACCATAGAGTTTACAGACGCTAAACTTCTAGGGAATAAGAAAATGTTCTCACTTATGTGATAATTTGAGCACATTTTATATTCAACATATTACGTAACATTTTTTATGTGGGACAGCAAAACAAGATATGATAAATTTGCCCTCTTAAAACATTTAATAACATTTCGGTAAGAACTAAGTTATTTAAGGAGTTAATCTATTCACATTCAAATTTGACACCAAATCACTGAAATAACTCAAACGCAAATTATCTGAAATTAAAATAATTGCGGTTACTATATACTTTGCTGAATAAAATTGATATCAAAAGAGAAGCATCGATCTGTTTTACGTCTATACAAAGAAGGGCTTCCAGTCAACAAAAGGTGGTTATTTTATGAATGGGAAGACCGTTTTTATGTCCAGACATTCCCGTGGGAAGGGGAATCACTCAACTTGTGAATTGTACCGAGTCATCTACGGGGAAAATACGACAAGGTTCAAGATTTCACTGAAGTGTGAACAATAAGTGAAGCTTTAAAAAATTGTAAGACATTGAAGATATATCATTTATGGAGTAAAACTGTAGGTTTTCGTTTTTTAAGGTATGGTTTTCGGCTATTTTTGGTTAAAAACGAACACTTTTCGGTGACAAATATTTTTCCAACCATGATTGCTCTAAACATTTGAATTACATGGTAATATCTTTTCCAGATCCAGTTTTATAGAATTCCTCCTCAAAAATACAACAAATATTGACATCGGTTACCGGTACATTGTTAGCAAGCAGGCCTACTGTTCACTTAAAATCACGGTGTCACGTGACAAAAGTAGACTGAAAAAAAAATCAGACAAATTGGACAAAACATAACATCTCATATATATACGAAGGTCCATCATACAGATTTCGTTAAAAAAAATGTATGACCATTTATAAATAATGTTTTTTTTATTTCAAGTCTTAAAGACATAAAAATCAAAATGCATTTGATACAAATAAGAGTCAGTCATATCCACCGTTGAGCATGTTGAGATTTCGTGCATTTCGTTAAATATGTAAATACTTAATCCTTACTTATAAAATTCATGTTGGGGTAAACATGCCGCAATGTGAATCTTTTAGTCGACCATCCAAAATACTTTTGGAGAGACCCCCTCGGCCCGTATGATAAGCACAATTGACCATTTTCTTAGCCATTTCAAGTAGTGTCTACAATTAATGGAGCCGAATGTAGTTAAAGCATGTGGTTAGAGACCCATGACGTTTCGACAAACAAGCTAATTTTATGAAATCACAAGGTCTCTAATCGCATTTATATAATTCTAATTCGTAAGTCGTATTTAAGTATGCTTAGCAATTCCTTTGACCCGTGACATTAATGTTTGAATTTTAATCAGATCTGGATTTCATCCCCGATTTATAGTACATCACCCCTGGACAAAATCGAGTACAAAAATAGTACAACATTCCTAAGGTGCACATTTGGAACATCATTTAAGTACAATTTGAGTACATTTATAGTACACAAATTTGTACTATTATTTGTACTAAAACTGTACTATAATTGTGTTCCAAATGTGCACCTTAGGAATGTTGAACTATTTTTGTACTCGATTTTGTCCAGGGTCGCTTGCGCTATACAGACTATGTACAAGTTTACTCATGAAAATGTAATTTAAAACTGATCATTTTTGGGTCGGAAAATTTGCAGATAATTTTTGAAAAAATAAATTTAATTATGCACATGCAATGATAAAAAATCCTATCTTTTAAGAAAATTGTCAGGAATGCTGGCAATATGAACAAGTGTAAAACATCAAACCCCCGATCAAATCATACGTAACTTTATTTAAATACCTCCAAGTGAGCTCAGGTAAGGCCCCTCCAACATCTCGACTGTCGAAACAATTTGGTAAAAATGTAGGCCTATGATTCCTTGGGTCCAAGATGTCACATGCTATCATCAAAGAGTTATAAACCTGATAACTTCACTGATGGTCTGATGGTATCATCATGATACGCACCGTGGCTCATGCCGCATGTCCATTTTTCTGACCATGCATGTCCGATTTTATCTGCCGATGATGGTTAATGGTATCGACCTATTCCATGTCCGATAACGGTCAATTAATGGGACAACCTCCCCCCCCCCCCCCAAAAAAAAAAAAAGACTTCCCGATAAGTCCGACTGACAAGAGACCATTTGGGTGTGGGGGTGTGGGGTGTGGGCTGGGTGGTTAATATGGTTTGGGGGTTGGATGGGGGAGAGACTGTCTGAATTGAGTATCTCGCGATCGCCAGCTCGATCAATTGAAAAATAATGGTTTAACCACAGATTTTTAATTAAGCGCCTCGCCAGACGTAAACTGTGACAGAACCCATTTTTGCTTGGAAGAGAACGGAAAGTTTATACCAGGAAGTATCTAGAAAATTATTTGGACAATCATGTCATAAACTTTGGTTTTCGTAAGTGTTATTTTTTCGGAGAACTATTAGGCCTATATAAATTTTCTTAAGATCACACTTCAGCCCGTGCGAGTTTACTCTTAACTATGAGCTCTTTTTCAATACTTGATGAATTAAATGTAGTGCGAGGTAGGCCTATGAGGGGTGGTCGCCGGGGGGGGGGGGGCACTCAACTTTCAAGTACGCGCCATGTGCGACCAAAAAGTCCCCGCTTTTTTCCCTCGCTCTCACCGAAAGACCATACTATTTAACCACAGATTTTACAATCAATGTTTTAACCAACTGTCATTCATTGAACCCCTATTTTTTTTGTCATGAAAGAGCTTGAAAGCAACCTTTGTCAGTGTCACCTCAAAGACCCACAATTTTCTTATAAATTTGATGTAATATTTCGAAAATATTGCAAAATTCGTAGAAATTTTGGACATTTTTGGCCATTTTGACCCGGAAATACCCCACTTTTTGTGAATTTGCCAAAACATGCCTATTTTTTGATACTTTGTCACTGAAAGACACCCTTTTGACCAAATTTCTTACCGAAAGACCCCTAATTCCGAGGTGCTCCGTGGTACTCGTTCGTCACTTTCATGATAGGCCTATGTGAGTGCACCCCGGTAGGTTGATTAATGATTTAATACATTTGTTCACATGACGTGATAGCACTTATCTATTCTTGAATTTATATTATAGGCTTATTTTGATTAAAAAAATTAAAACGATTTTTTGCGTTCAAAATAAGAACTTTGGTTTTGGATGGCCCTATAGCCCTAAAATACGATATGAGCGCATGAGCCTCACTGCAAATATTGCGCTACCGGGTTCTTATCAAACATACAACACCCATAATATATAAAGAACATGAATAGTTCAATGTTTTTTATCATACGCCTACGACACAGAAGATGAAATATATTAGCTCTTTCTTGCACTTTGAAAAATATATAAATCTTGCAACAGGCCCAGAGCAACAGGGACCCTCCCTGAGTCTGAGAAAACTCCTTGGGCATTTAACTTCCTTATTATAGCTTTGATACTTCATTATTACTATAAACAAAAATTAATGTTTGATAAAACATTAATTCAAAAACTTACCACGTATACACCCTAAAACATGCATGACGGTCTGATCAAGTCCTTAGGAATATCATATCAAGCACCGTGCTGCCACGTATATTCATTGAACTTTATGGCTAAGGTTGTCTGTCTTCCATACCAAAAGATCACACGATGGTTCGACATCTTATGATAAGAACGTCAGTTATGGCACTCTCTCCAAAATTGCAAGGTAAAGTCGTCAGAGATTAATAAAAATCATCAATTGTTAAGTTGAACTGTTAAATTGTAAAAGCGTTTTGAATTCTAATTCGAAGAGATCAGAAAACTAAACGGCTCGTGAACGCAAACAAAACTATAAAAGACATTATGCCGTTCATGCATAAAAACATTTTAAAGAAGTAGATGCAAAAACGACGCTAAGGAATTATTTAAATTTAAAATTAACTAACTGTAAAAATTCATCCAGGCATGTCTTAATAATCACAGAGGCATTCAGTCAGAATGCCACATCTTTATCATGATAATAGCTGATAATTTAGTTTGTTTGACCAAGGACAGGGAAATATTTCATGGATTTCGTTTAAATTAAAGGTGCAGGATTAAAAGCCCAGACACACTGCAATGACGACGGTCTTACGATAATTTATTAACTCACATTAATTTTGTGTCCTTTCCAAACCATGCATGCATGTCATAGTATAATAAAAATTCCCTTTAAAGGGAAAGCTAGCGCCCCATTTCTGGTAATTATCATAAGGTTATAATTTATTTCATTCAGAAAAGTGGCAAGATTTCAAAAAAATTTTTTTTTTCTTTTTTAACATGCCAGTGAGCCGATATTTGTTTCACTAGATGACATGAAAGATGTGCCAATTTAACCCTTCAGGTCCCAGGTTCATATCCTAGGTGAAGAAATTTATTTAAATTAATGTGTATCTATATATATACGGGATCTCTGTAAAAAGGAGTGAATGAATGGATGGATAGATAGCCCGGGGGGCACTCAACTTTGAAAGTGGTAGGAATGTCCGGCGCGAAGCGCCGAAATTGGGGGCAGGTGAACTGATTTTCTGTAAAAAATGGACCTTTGAAACCAATTTTTGGGGGTCTAGTGAACTGAAATT
>JXSR01S045102.1:97213-108998 GCA_000969725.1 Ophiothrix spiculata
GGTATTCAAGTCTTAACAAAATGACAAACAGCTCATCATTTCACAGATTTTCGTCTGGCTAAAAAAGAAAGAAAATGACGGGATCACTGGCTGAAGTATTGATTGTTTTCACCGCGCTCGAAGTGCAACGCGAGCTATTTTTAGACCACTGTGCTGCGTAACCGCTGTGTATGACATAGGTCCGCTTCTTCCTATTAAAACATGTTCTGAACCAAATAATCGCCCTTCATGGTATTTGGTGATAATGAAATGTAAAACTGTGATCACATTGTATTGATACTGATAAAGCCCAGGTCACACTGTAGCAATAATGATAATGCCCTGATCACACTGGGGATAAATTGTTGCCAGGGCGTTGTGGTATGCAAGAACCTAGTTTTAATTGTTGTTTTTAATACTTATTTTTTGTCATTTCAGACATACCTGGTCATGTTATTCATAAGAGAGCTACATCAGTGGATACAGAAGGATCCTATTTGGCAGGGTAAGTATGGCCAGTTTCAGTTTGGTGATGTGAAGAATTTAAAATTCTGGTGGGGAAAGAATGCAAATTGCATAATTTCATCTCAATGTAACACTACAGATGTTTGCAATATAATAACTTCACCTATTTCCCTCAAAGATCTATTTGCATTCATTATAAAAACAATTATGGTATTTGATTAACAATTGCTTTGAAAAATAGGCAAGTTTTACTACCAGAGCACTTCAAAACTAAACTGGCGGTTGACCTCCCCGAACCACTGATTCGGGCGAGTTACTATTATTCTGAACAATAGCAAACACCCAGAACTGCCAATTCTTGCTGGTAAGCTGCCTGCTCAGTCCCTAAGCTGATTTCCCATTTATTTTCTATGAACATATAATTGTTCAAATTGTCAGTTGTTTTGGATTTAGTAATAACTAATCTTTCTGTTTTCATAAGGTAAGCTTGTTTTTTCTTATCATATAGATGCTACTGATAGCCAGATGACAGATGCCAAAATTGCTACAGAGAGAAGCATCATGAGTCGTATATACAAGTTAGCATTGTACCCTAACGGAGATGGGGACTTGGCAAGAGATCAGTAAGTTAACTAACCTAATTGCAAAAATAATCCAAAAGCACACAAACCTAGGGCAAAATATGTCATAAAAGTCATGCAATTAGTTAAAACCCAACAATAGAGGGTTTGCAAGTGACATCATATCCGACGCACACCACCATTTGGCCACCACCAGCTTGAGCAGACCACCATCAAACAGTCCTGTGATGTTCGTAATATTACTTAAACTTAACAAATTATTACTGATTAGAACAAGAATATTCTCACATACATTCAGTTTAGATTTCAAGGCATAATGTGATTTGAATTAACAGTTACAACTGATTGAGATGCTTTGTTTACTGATACAACTAGATGATGAAAACAGTCAATTGGCGCATAGTTGTTCGGTATGATTTTGTGCAATGTGTATAGGAGCAACGCACCATGCATTGATAAAAACATAAATCTAAAACCCACTTAAATGTCGAGTATCGGTAAAATTGTGAAAAATTAACCCCATGAAAATATCCCTCTACAGTACTACTCTCAATGAATAATAAATAACAACATTTCTTTGATCAGAGATGCCACTTTCCGGATTTTTGAAAAATCTTCGAAAGGTTCCGGATTTAAAAATTAAAAACCTAAAAAAGAATAAAAAATGATAATTTAGAAAAAAAACGATGTTTGGACGACTCCGCCTGGAAAAAAACAAAAACAGCGCCATCTATAGTTAGTGACTCACTCCGTTACGGTACTACTGACGAACAAAGTATTTGCTATGCCGTGTGCAATGTATCTTCATGGGTGCGAGTGGTTGTATAATCGACTGACTGTCAACAATAATGGCGGATCGCCTGGTGTTTTGCTGGGGGGGCAAGAGAGTCTTTATCGTACATGCATAAAGTATTTGATTTAACACGATAAATATGACTTCAAAACCAAAAATAATTGAGAGAGACGCTGACGGGTCAGCAAGACAAATAGATGAGGGACTTAAAAACAAATGGAAATGGTCATGGGGGGAACTTAAAGACTTAAATGGCGATTGCTACAGTGACTATATAAGGAAAGTGGATGTACCCGGAGTCGCCATATGTGTCACTTGCAATTGGAGTTAGAGAGAAACGACATGTGGGAATTATGAAAAAAACAGGTGTAAGTGTTGGTTGGTAAATTACATGAAAATGTTGATGAATTCATGCATTTTCTGTTCTAATTTTGTGTTTGTTTTTCCTTGTTAATGCCTATTCTAGAAGGGCATCTTGAAGGTTTTTAAGTGAAGGAGACCTCTGGCTTCGGGGGGCGTTGCCCCTGGACCGCACCAGGGGCCCTTAAACGGGCCCCTGGACCCCCAGCCGTGGGGGCTCGCTACGCTCGCAAAGTTCAGGATTTTTTGGTACTAGCCTGTGGCATCTCTGTTTGATTACAGATAGGGCATTTTAAACACAGTATGACATGGCGTGACTTATTCAAAATGTGTTTAAGCCATATGAGATTATAGGTCAGGAAGGCAGAGTGCATTATTAATCACCTGTATTTTTTTGATGTTTATGATAATTTGTATTATTATTTATTTCAGAGTGTTACATGAGCACATCAAGAGGTTATGTGGAGTTGTCACAGTGAGTCACAGGGCATTGAAGATCCCACAGAAGTATTGGAGGGAGGCCCCCTGGCCGGCAGCTCAAGCTGAAATACTAAACATCAATGTATATAAGGTCAGTGCATTGTAAATTAAGTGGAGTTGTAGCGGTGAGTCACAGAGCATTGAAGGGCCCACATAAGTATTGGAGGGAGGCTCCCTGGCTGGCAGCTCAAGCTGAAATACTAGATATCAATGTATATAAGGTCAGTGCATTGTAAATTATGTTGAGTTGTATCGGTGAGTCACAGCTAGGGCACAGAAGATCCCACTGAAGTATTGGAGGGAGGCCCCCTGGCCGACAGCTCAAGCTGAAATACTAAATATCATTGTATATAAGGTCAGTGCATTGTAAATTAAGTGGAATGGTATCAGTGATCCCACTTAAGTAATGGAGGGAGGCCCCCTGGCCAGCAGCTCAAGTTGAAATACTAAACATCAATGTATATAAGGTCAGTGCATTGTAAATTAAGTGGAGTTCTTTCAATGAGTCACAGGGCATTGAAGATCCCACTGAAGTATTTAATGGAAGCCCCCTGACCGGCAGCTCAAGTTGAAATACTAAACATCAATGTATATAAATATAAGGTCAATGCATTGTAAACTGAAGGAAATTGTATCCATACCTGTCAACATTCTTAAATTCTAACGTGGGAGACTTCCATAAAGAGCGTCATTTACGGACAACTGACAGTATGAGGCCAAAAAGGTACACCCAAAACTTTTTGAGCAGCTTTAAAAAGGTCTCGCTAGCACACATACGACTCATAACGATCTCATAATGCAATTTATGAACCAAAATTGGATACAAAATACAGTTTTTAAAACATTTCTTCCATTTGTTTTCTGTAATACAACAATACGCGTTGTTATCTAGAGGAAATTTTTACGCTATAGCGGGACAATGTGGTAGAATTTCTCAAAAAGCGGGAGATTTGGCTTAAAATGAAAACCCGATCGGGAGGGCGGGAGGACTACCAAAAATCGGGAGACTCCAGTCTAAATCGGGAGACTTGACAGGTATGTTGTATCAGAGAGTCAAATGGCACTGAGGTTTTCCTTCATGATGCAGCCAGAACGAGGCTTCTCCATTGCAAACATATAAAAGGTCAATACAAAATTTGGCGATATGAAAATTAACCTGAGATTTGTTTCCCAAATTCTTCTCATCAGACACCCAAAGATAAGCTGCAGTGCATCCATCGGTGCTGTATGATCATCATGACTCTCATGAACATATCAAGCGACCACGCCCTCGGAGCCGACGACTTCACACCAGTTCTCATGTTTGTATTAATTAAAGCCAATCCTCCCAGTTTCCTATCCACCGTACAGTACATCAACAGTTTTTACTACGACAACACGCATCGGATCAGCAACGACGACGACGAAGGGGAATATCAGTATTATTGGATGCAGTTTTGTGGCGCCATTGAATATATCAAAACCATTGATGATAGGAGATGAATAGTCAAGAGTTTTCTGCTATATATTTAATAATGTTGCAATTTTGACAATTGAAATATTGATAGTTTTGCTGTACTGTTTTATTATGTAATTTACCACTCACTTTTATATTTTTTGAAAGGTTCAGGTCAGTGAGAAAGTTCAAATCTGATTAAATTGAAATAATGATAATTTATTTAAAGTGATTGGAGTTACAATCGGGGAAAAGAAAAACATTGGAATGACCAAGCATTTGATATATATAGGGAATATGCCAACTTTTTCCTTGATTGTAGCTTGACATACTTGCAGAAATTTCCACTTTGCAATATATATTGAAACTTTGTTTATGGACATACCTGATGGAGTCAAAGGTATAAGAAGCAGGTATACTTTGATCAACACCAAATAGGCAGGCCTCTTCACATCATGAATTGATACAAATAAGCATGTGCATAGCAGCACACAGCACAACTGCAGGAGGTGCAGCGTGTGTTGTATGTGTGACTCGCGCATCGGTGTCTACGGCACGCGTGTAAGTGGGAGTATGTTTACTTGCGGATGAAGAAAAGGCTCATAATTCCTGCCTATTTAGTGTTGATCAAAGTATAGCAGTGTGTCAGGCCTGCATCAGGACACATATAATATATGTTACTCATTATGTCATTGACATCTGCCCTGCCATTTCTTGCGACAGTGGCATTTGCTGGGGTGGCAGGAGGTGGAGCACAGTGGCATCTCAGTGGCATTAGTCTGTCCTCCACTTCTCATTATTCAGACAAAAAGTGGCATAATTTCCTTGCTACATGGCTTTAATATATAAATCTTTGAAGTATGCACCAAGCAGCCGATTAACACACATAAACCAATATGACCATAAGGGGATGTAAATTCGTCCATATTTTTTCGAATCATAATAATGTAACTAATCTTGCTGAATATTCAAATGAACTTCAATGTTTGTCCATGTGGTAGCAACAAAATTAGCCGAAAATAATATCAAAATCATGAACAGTGCGTGTTCAACAAATATATCAACACGCAGTGATTTGGTCTTAATCCTAATTAATCATTGATATTCTCTTACACAATACAAAACCACCATTTTACAATGTTGTAGAATATGAGGGATATGCTATGAATCTCGTAACAGAGTTTGATTGCTTGTTGCATACTTCAAGGTTTACAGAGTATACCTGGGATGAGTAATGATTTAGAAGATATAATGTGCAATGGTCTGAGGTGGAGCTAAATGAACAGGGAACCAACGGGGCTGCATTGCCCAGAGACGAGGAGATTTTAGTACCAAATGCTAGGCTGAAATTTGGGACCCTTGAATTCTGAATGATGTTACTTGGTCATGTGGCTAATGTTATACATAATTGCAAATTTCAGTTGTAGTCGTCTGCAATGAAAGCTGATAGCTTCTTAATATAAAACCGACAGGAATTGTTGAAGCAATAGCTGATTAATGGTTTATTCAGAGTCTTGTCGATATGCATCGATCGATGCCCGTCGACGCGCAGTCTTTACACGCGCTATGCACAAGGAATAGCGCGTGTACAAGACTGCGTGTCGATGGGCATCATGCATATCGACAGACTCTGAATCCACCATAACACTTTTGGTATGGCAAAATGTATGGTACCACAAATATTAAAATATGTCAATCATACTTACTGGAAATGGAAGACAGAAATTGGGTATCTGACCTTGAATATAATAACTGATGTGATTGGTGAAAACAGTCCTCACTTTCAACCAATCAAAAAGGAGTTACTCACAGCTATATCAGACATCCACATTAAGTCTTATTTTACCAGTAAAATGAATTAACCAAAGCTTTTTGTACAGTATTGTAAAGATATCTTTATGGAAACCAATAAGAATGTATGATTTTGGTTTTGTAAATATATTGTATAAGATGCACCCTAAGTAAAGTACAGTCCAGTCATGCAGGTCAGAGCTGTGATTAGTTACCGTAAGGCGGAAATTTTTGCGGGGGTTTAATTTTCACGCTTGTCACGGTCTTACAGCTAATTACAAATGTTAAACCCCGCAAAAGTATTATTTTTATATTGACCCTAATGTATTTAAATTTGAAAATGAAAATTTAAAGCCCGCTGAAATGTTAAGAATGGGTAAAATCACGAAAAATTAACCCAGCAAAAATATTCCGCTATACAGTAATCCATTTGTATTGCTTTCATAGGAAATTAGTTTAGATCTGCATAAAAGTGACTGCTGGTTTAGTCTCTGGGAATACTGCTTTATTGCGCAAACATTTTTTTCTTTAGATCAGCCAAGAAATCCAAGATAATATGTGTCCCGTCATATCGAAAGGTACCTTAATACCGGCATAGTAAATTACGAGATACAGGCCATTGAAGCTGAGCATAGTCAAAAATCACGTCCAAGGTCGAATTTCTAATTTCATCATAAACGTTACCCTTGAAGTGTATTCTATCATATTAATCAGGTTCCAACATCCAAAAAATAAGACAAATGTTTTAAAAACCGAGATAAAAATCCTTTCCCCATTCACATTTAACCAGTACAGAAACTTTAAACTTGATTTTCTCAGAACTTAAGTTTTTGGAATCAGCCCGATACCTTTATGTAATCGAACATCCAATAACCAAAAGCAAGGTGTCATTTTAAAGCTTAAAATATAATCATTCAGATGAGACCAAAACATAAATTTTAATTTTGCCGACCTTAAGGTACCTTTTGATATGACGGGTTACATATGTGAATGTGCATTGCAGTGATATGGCAGTTAGCAAAACACAGTTTTGTGGATTCTTTATGTGTAAGAATTGATTTAAACTGAATGTATCAATTTTGTTTACTCCAAGAAATTTATGTTTTTAGTTGTAGAGTAACATTCCCTAGTTATTTGTTGATGATGAACAGGTAGTAATATGTTATAGAAGTTTTAGCTTTGCTGAGCGCACAATTATTACCTACAACATACTGACGCTGGTAGGGTTCATACCCCACACGATATTTTTAAAGTGAGCACACAAAAACCAGATGTTGAGTGTGTCTGTATGGCTTTGAGGATATACAGGGGTCTATATATGCTTGTGATTAGCACAAATGTACACTTGCTGACCTGGTTGAATGCTTTAAACAAAAAATTTGATACATTCTCTGACCTGGTACACAAATAAGCTTGCTGGGACCAGGGGCAACTTGTGATTGCCCCTGGCTCAAAAGATATAACAGGAAATATGCATGATTTCTGAATGACCAGGGCCAATTTTTAAAACAAACAATCACTGACAATGACCAAAACTAAACAATGCATATGAAAATGATGTATACATCCAAATGATAACATGTTATCGACAGAGGATGAGTCCAACATACTGAGATGATCCTCACAGGAAAAGTTCTACAAGAAATGATAACCCCTCCCCTGTCTGCCCACTGCCATATCTTGCACAATTACTCTCTCTATGAGTGCAAAATTCAACCCCTAATCTTATCCAAATTTAGTTGATTTAGTGGTATGATTAAATCAGTGTTATTAAGACAATAGTTATGGCATTATTGTACCTTTAGCCAATACAACTATTTAGCTACTCTTTCACTATACAACTAGCTGTGTCAACTGTTCAGCTATACAACTATGGTGTTTATATATTACCAGTGCTGGACATTAACCTTGGTGTTATTTTACAAATATTGACTGCTTTGAGGGGCATGGTTTAAATTATTTTCCTGAGGTGGTCTCAAAACCATGAATATGTAACCATGAATATTCCCGAAGCAAAATATTCATGGTTTTGAGAGGGAAAAGGGTTTTAACCATACCCTGAACTAAAAGTAGTCAATATTCATTTTATATACCGAATATATAGATTTTTGTCTTCTCTCTAAGAAGTTGGTTAAAAGAACCATTTTAGCACTCAAAGTGCCCGATGATAATTTACAATATTAGTTTCTCCTTTAAGTGCTGACCGCGTCGTATTGTGCGCACAAGATAACTAGCTTACGCACTGCAGCGCGTGTTTGACCATGAATGCTTAAAATCGCGCGCGTGAAGCTCGAGTTATACGACGCAAAATACATTGAGCGGGCCTAGTGAAAAATATGCCCCGGGCATAGTAAATTTATAGGCCTTGTTAAATCCAAGCCCTCACTTTTAACCAATCAGAGGACAGGACTCTATATATGAGGCATATAAACAACTATATAGCTACTTCCCATATAGTTATACAACCATAATGTTGAGCATGATTACCTTGTTTTAAAGTGTTTTATAGCAGAATACTTTTATAAAACATTGTGACTAACCGACTTACCACAGGTAGAAATATGACTTGCATTTGTTGTTGTTTTTCAAGTTTGTTGGTACATAAACTGGTATGAACACCTCTTGCTTGAAATTCACTTCACACAATTATTGATGCTTACATCTTTATATATTCACCTAAACTGCCGCAATTAATCCTAGGATATTTTACATTTTAATATACAGTGTAAAAAATGGGATTCTTGCAAATGTTATATGAAAACATTCCTCAAAACTTAGCCTGGTTAGATGTCATGTTTCCAGTAATTTTGTGTAAGTTTTTAATGTAGATTTTTGTTTATCTGATGCTTTGTTTTGTTATCAGATGTCAAAAAATAAAGGCATAATATTTTGATAGCCTGTATCTTGATATTTGATAACTATTCCCCAATGCTTGTGCTGTCACCTGGGCAAAAGCTTGAATCTTGGACAAGTCTCCGTCTTATTAACTTAAATTGGTACGCATTCTTAGATTGTTACACACTCTGTTGGGTAAAATCAACAGGAATCCACTGTACTCAGGTCGGAGATTTGTCCAAGCTTTTACTTGCTGCATTACCATGTCAGATAGGTGGCATGGTATTGTTATGTAAAGTTATAGTTTAATAGATTTATTTAGTTTCCTTTGTAATGTTACAAATTACTTATATATTTCCTTTATTACCTCCTAATTATGTGCACTTATAATTGGTTGACTATAAAACTAAAAGCCAAGACCCACTCATCCATTTCATTAAATGCACTTTACTTTTTGACTACAAAATCAACTGTAAGCTTTCTAATGAAGGAGAGTTTTAGTTTTAGTGTTATAGTCAATCATATATTATCATGTTTTAATATATTTATGTTATTATGTTCCTTTCACATCCAAAATCCTTTGTTTTTAGTTTTTTTTTCATGACCATTAAGTACGACTGTTTAATTAATTTTCACTATTATGAAATTCAAATCGTATCTGGGACTAAAATTCCTTGTATGTATCTTAAAAAAGTAAAACAAAAATATATTTTTGCTCATATGATTTGTTGACATATAAACTGAAATTTAAAAGGTATGAATTACATATTAGGCCGAATTCATAAAAAAATATTTTTCTAGTCTAAATTTCTATCCATAAATTAAGTAGGCAAGGTGCAGTTAAGAAAACTTACTGAGGTATATAGGAGATGGGTAATATTAGCGGTATAGTCCGTGATATGCCAAGAAGAATTTCGATTTGACATAGAAAATATTGAGTTACTTTGTGCCTGAAAACTTCCACCAGGTAGAAAAAACTTTTGTGAATTTTGTATAAGCAAATACTAGTCTGGTTTTTGTTTGCATGATGGCTTTTGCTTGTCTGAGTTTGCAATTTCTTAAGAAATAGTCAATCCAATCAAGCAAGCAAAATGTATTGGGCAAAGCAAAAGGGTGTGAAAATGATTTTATGCAATTGGTGCATACTTGATGAGTCTTTTAGCTATTGGTTTTTTTTTCAATATCTTGTGCTTTCTAGCAATTGCTACTTTTATAAATTTGGCCTAATATCCAAAACTTATGTGTTTGAGTCACAAAATGAGGGTCAATCTGCCAGTTTATATACAGAGATATAGCCTATTTAGGGCATAGAAAACAATAGAAAATGAACACAATTTAGTAAAAAAACATTGTTGTTTGTTGGTCAGGACAACCAGCTACACCCCAAGTTATATATTATTGTAAAGCTTGTATTTAAAAGAATTAAGATCTGCATTCATATCAGATAATTATTACTTCATGCTCATTTTTGTCATATATTATGGTCTGGAACTTTGCAATACATGATTTAGATAGGTGCATTACAGTGTGACCGAACACTTCAGGGGAGTTGTAGAGTTGCATTTAATGAATTTTTCAGATATACACTTAGGTGACAAGACCACATCTTCAACTCTGTTTAGATATAATTACATATTAGAAGAAATGTAACAGCAAAGACTGCACAAAATATTTTGTATCGCATCAAAAAAAGTATATATCAGCCCTAAACCAAGCAGAAGGAGCTGTAAAGCGCATCAGATTCAGGGCTGTGAGAGGCCAGTTGACAAAAACGAGGAAAAACGTCGTAAAGTTTGGAAAAAGGTCAAAAACAGGCTGAAAAACAATAAAAAAGATAAAATTTTAACACATTAAAATTTTCAAAAACGAGGAAATCAACTGATAAGAGGAACTCTCACACCCCTGCCTGAGATTAAGATCTGCTATTTTTGACTGACAACTCAACAAACATTGGATTTTTTGTATTTATTGATATTTTGCCACTTTTTTTCTTTAATTTGTAGTGTAGTTAAAAGTACATCATTTTCCAAAAATCTCAAAAGTCATGCACCTAAGACTTGCACACATACTTGGGCCTACAGCTCAGAAAAAAAAAAAACATACGTGACTTTACAGTCCATTTGTAGTGGATGGTCACAAATGACAAACTTGCAGAGTAAAACAATTCTATATTTTATTTGTGTACCTATAGACAAACTTGCAGAGTAAAACAATTCTATATTTTATTTGTGTACCTATAGAGTTATACCAAATATAAGATTAGATATTGTGTTGAGCTCAGATAATGCAGATACGACCTTGAGGCAATCAACCCTCGACTTAGTCGTTGCTTGTGATTTGGATAACTCAGAATCGCATACACCACTTAAGTGCCATGTTTTGAAGAAACATGACGTGCCATATACTTGCACTGTACGCTTAATAGCAGAAAATCATCAAGATGTTTCCAATCAACAGGCCTGAATCTGTAGGCCTCAACAAAATATACCTCTTTGTATATAACCCTGTAGATTTGTATTCCAGCTATCAACATCATCAACCTCTGTAATACCCAAAACACATTTATCTACATTAAGGCTAATGTCAACCTAAATACTACATGAAAATCTTTTGTTCTGTAAGTGATGATTAAGATTATTTAAATATAATTCATAGTAGCTGAAAAACGTGCTGAATACAGCTTCCACTGAGTAATATATTCTTTTTCATATTTGAAATATTCAGTGCCCAGAATCTGTTACATAGCAAAAACTTATATGAGTTTATGGTAACCTTCATTGTGCAAGTGAATTCCTGCATAATTCCATGATTAATGATCCTAATTTGTAGTGCTGTCTAAAAGAAAACCAAATGATGAATTTTTATTTGCAGATGTGTCAATGAAAGTATAATAAAACAACACAAAGTCAGTTTTTAAGTGTAAATGTTTAATTTTGTATGAACAGCTGTGGTGTTTGAGAACTGGAACATCAGTGGTATGACAATTATTATCATTGCATTTTCGTATACAAAATCTAAAGCATTTTAATTAAAATAAAAGATATGATTTATTGTTTTGCCTGTCAT